>CAJDSM010108214.1:7157-17285 GCA_903981925.1 Ostrea lurida
GGGGAAAATGGGTGGTTGATCCGGTCAGCAGAATGAGCTTCCTTTAACGTTTTGTCTCGTTCCATTGGACATCGGATCCAGGGCGCTTCGCTTATTGTTTCCCTACATGTGTTTTGTTATTTTCGGGGTGTTGTATTTTTGTTATGTGTGTTATTTGGTGACATTGTTTGTTTTCACGTGTTAATTATGTTACTTTTGGTTTATCTGGTGTTTTGTTGTGTTGTTGTTTGTGTGTTTTTTCGTCCCATTTTATTATGAGGTGTATATTTTATTTATTTTTTAGTTATTAGGTGTGTTTATGTTGGTATATATATATATAATATATAAATATAAATATATGATATATATATAATATAATAATTATATTATTATTGTTAGCCTTGTAGTCTAATATGCTATTTCCTTTAAAGATGTGTGTTGGTGGACGATTTGTGGGTGGTAGCTTGAACTTTTGTCATTTGATGGAATGTTTTTAGATTTTTTTTGTTGTAATTTTGTTGTGTTTTGTTGTGTTGAGATTTCTTGAAGCGGTTAATGTGTGTTGACGTTTGAGATTGGCATCATACTGACATTAAAAAGCAATCTGAATGCTTCGTTCCTGTTTTGATAATATTTATCTGAGTTGATTTTGACGGCGGGGTGTTTTTTGACCGTTCGAGCATAGGATGCGTTTAACTCCTTTCCCATGGGCAGCAGTGTTGATCTAGGGCGGTTGCGGCCTGTGGTGGGTGCTCTGGAGTGTCCCGTGTGTGCCCTACACTCGATTTGTGTTATTACTTGTTTTTGCGATTTATGAGAGTTATCGTTTTTTTGAGTCCACGGATTTTATGTTTAATCTCGTCTTTGTTATTTTTTGTATGCTTCTAATGTTCTTTTCCTTTTCTCCTTACTCGTTCGATTTTTATTTGTTGTGTGTTCCTGCTGTGATCTTCTTGTGTTTCTCTGTGTTTTCCTGATATTGTTTTGTGTGTGCGGGTTGCCTCCGAAATTTTTGAGGTTTAAATTCAATCCATTACAGTTAGTGGTGTCGTTGGGCCTGATTTATTGGGTGTACTGTTGTATTTTATTTATTTTATATATTAGGTTTGATTATGGTATTAGGTTATTTTAGATATGAGGTGTGAGGGTTTTAGTTAGGTATTATTTTATTAGGTTTATAATTTTCTAGGTATTCTTATTATAGTGAGTTTGAGGGTAGTTTTTATGTATATATATTTCTAGTATGATTTATGTATGGGTTGTTGTTAGGGTATTATTTGTAGTTTTGTATATATGTCATATTTTCTTTCATATCATAATTGTGTGTTTGGTCTTATGGTTGTGTTTATGTTAAATAGATTTCATTCTTTTGTTTCAGTGTACAAGCTGTGATATCGATTTTGAAGTTTTGGTTTGGGTAGGTTGTTTTTTCACATATTGTGTAATGATTCAGTGGTTAATTGATATTTAGTTAATAGGCTCCCCATCGTGGGCACTGTTTTGTGTGATTAATATTGTTTTCATTTGTTAATATAAGCATGCTACTTGTTATTATTGAAGATTTCTTGTTGCACAAATTGAAGGGGGAATCGAAGAGTGCATGTTTTGGAGAGGATTATGATGGTCTGGTTATTGGTGTGGTTTGTTGATCTTGTAAATTGTGGTTTAGTTTGATAGAAGTGCCTTTGTTACTATTAGTTATTATTGAGGGTGTATTGCATATATATTATCATTTTTTAATTTCTCCATTTCATTGTTAATTGTTGTTCTTTCTTGCGGTATAAACGGAGCGATTTTATGTATTGTTATGAGGTTTTGGTGGGATGTGGATTTTGATATTATGTTATATCAGCCGAGATAGAGATTAGTTGTGTTTGATTATTATATTAAATGTTCTAAACTTGCTGTTTCATCCGTCATTTGGGTATATTTTTGTTTTTTCAAAAGATATCATATTATTTTGATAGTAACAGGTTTTATTCTTTAATGTTGGATATTTTACTTATTTTATTTTTTTGTTCTTGTTTTTATTTTGGCATGATTGAGTTAATTATTTTTGCTAGTGGTATTGGATTAACGTGATTGGTAATGGTTTAAATGTGTGTGCGCATCTCGTTCTAAGTTTTCTCTTTTTGTTTATCGTGTTTTTGTTTATAATTTTGGTGTTTTATTAGGGGGCTTCCTTCAGGTGTTTGGATAAGATACGCAAGACCTTTATGTCGGTGCTGTATGAGGACTTTTTTGAAGCGATGTGTTGCCTTACTGCTATTATGGTCGGGGAAAAAGTTGAATGTTTTGCATGGGTTATATTCGTGTTTTTATTTACGATTCTTCGGTTTTATAAAGTCATCAATTTCGTAAAACTTCTACGGTCACTATCGGATGACCTGGGTTTGTTTTTGCGATTTGTTCATTTATCACTAAGTTTTTTGGGCAGGGTATGGTTTTGGAGCTGTACTATTGTTAGTGTTCATACCTATTTGTTTTTTGGGTCCCTTTTGCTAGTTTTTTTGTTTACTAGATTCGTTTAGACAACGGGCAATTTGTGATTCGTTTTGACTTTTCTGATTTTGGCCTTCTATTTATTGGGCTTTCGACGGCGTGAGGTGGATAGATTTATATCTCTTTGGTAGGAGTCAGAGGTATGTCTTTACCCATCCCATGGGTATCCGGTGGATTCTTTGTCTTGGTCTGGGCTTTGGTTTTGGTGTTTGGTGGGCGGAGGGAGTTCGCTGGTGGTGCTGCGGGCTGTTATTTATCTCGATTATTCTTTTTATATTTTATTTTTTTGGTGTATTTATTAGCTATTTATGCAATTTTATACAATTTTTTTTTTGTTTTTGTTTGTTTACTTCGGCCAGGAATTTTTTTATGATTCTTGGCTAATACATCATTATTTGTATGTTGTTTTATTTTGGTTGAAGAGAATGTTTATTATTCTAAGATTTACAAAATTCATCGGCTTTCCGTGGGTTGTTCCTTTGTGGCTATCTGGATTTCGAGGTTTGTTTTGTGTTGAGTGGAGTTTGAATGTTGTGGGGTCATGTTTTTTTTTTCTAAATGTGGGTGTGTAAGGGTGTATATTGTTTTTTGGCTAACAAACCAAGTGAGGTCGGGCTAGAGAGATTGAAAGGGGTTTGTGTTTGGTGTTGTTTTATATTATGTGTTATCTATTTTTTCTAGCACTTGGCATTTGTTTTTACGAATAGCAGTTTGATTTTATTATTTCAGGAGAGTTCATTTCATGGTTTGATTGTATTCTTTTAGAGGCTTTACTATCTAGTTTTTTTTTAGGTAATTAATTGGAAGTGAATCGTTATCGAGTGATGCGTGTTGCTTTATTATTTGTTAGAAGTATTGTTACTTTCTGAAGGTGACGTAAGCAGACATGGAAGATCGTTTGTCTCCTGGTGTTGTTTTGTTGTTGTATTTTTCTTAGATTCGTTTGGTGGGATTTATTTGGGTTGCTATTTTGAATTTGTGTATATAGTTATAGTTTTAGTCCAGGTTATATATTTGGCGTAATTAGGTTAGTGCATTGATTTTTGTACTTTCCATATGTGTTTATATCGGTTTGCTTGTTCTATGTGCGCTGTTTTTTTATACTCGCCTGTTTTGAATGTCGATTTCGCCCTACTTTCGTTTTGTGTTGGTTTTTGGTTGAGTATTGATGTTGTTTGAAAAAGGATGGTTTTCCATTGATTAAGCATATAACATTCTGTGTACGGGGATGTTTTTTTGCCAGTAAATATCGGTCGACGATTTTTCAATTCTTAAAGTATATTATATGTTTTTGATGGACCCCTGTTGCAAAGGGAAATATAATTATTTTCATGTGAATATATATTGGAGAGTTGGGTTGTTCGTCAGGTATTTAAGTTTATTGGCATTTTCCAGGAGAATCTTAACAATGTGGGTTTCAATTTCTTCGAATATTTCTAGATATTACCGGATCTTTTTATATGTTTGCGATTTTGGGTACTAAAAATTTTTTATTAACTAAGTCATTATGTGGGACTTGTGCATTATGTTTACTACACTTTGTTAGAAATTTCCTCATTCTTAGGGATTTTAAGTTTTTTTTGGAGCTGGGGACGTTGGTAACGGTTTTTCGTTTATACTTTTGTTGTCTGAGGGCTTGGACTGGACGGCGGGGCACGCGGGTGTGAACGCGGGTCATACATGAGGTGACTTTGCTTTGTTTACTCTCTTTGGTGTGTCCGAGGTGGGTTAAGGTCTTCTGTGTTTTTTGGGTCGGTGTTTGTGAAGGCTGCTAGCTTTTTGGTGCGGCTATATGCGTTTGCTGGGTTGGTCTATTCACTTGCGGGGATTTTGTATCTTATTTTTTTTTGAAACTATGCATGTTTTTAGAGGTATCATTGTGTTATCTTTTCCGCCAAATTTAATATACTTTTGCAAGCCATTAACCGACTATTTGGGTTCAATATACTGTCTGATGTGTTTTCATAGTCCATTTTCAGTTTAATGGTGGTTGTGGTTTCGCTTTTATTGAGCCTGTCTGACTTTTTGCGGACTACGGTAATTTCTCTATTGTGGGGTTACCTCTATTCAAGTTATCTTATCGGCTATATCAGCGAGTGTGAAGTGGTTAGTGCTTAGGTGTAAATGACACTTTACACTACGCGTTTTGGGTTGTTACCTAAGGCACCATTAATCCTTTCAACTCTGATAACTGTGTTGGCATTGTGTTCGGTTGTTTTTTTTGTCTTGTCTTATATTGCTTGGTTGTTTTGTTCTTTATTTCTCTTTTTTTTGAATGTACAAAGATTGATTCTATCTTTCTTCCTTTTATCGTTTTGCCCCTTTTAGTGACTTTTGGGGGTTTCATGATCTTATGTAAGTTGGGTGCGCTTTTAAGATGTTATATGTGGCAGTTTATGGTGTTATCGGATTTATCTTTCTATATTTCAAGGCGAGTTTGTTTTGATCAAGGGATCTTCAGCTTTGTTGAGTTGCTCACTTTTGTTCGTCTTTCTATGTGTTCCCGCCCCATGTTTATACATTAGTCGCAGGACATAAAAATGATACTGACGTCAAGAGTTGGGCGATGCTCCAATTTAATTACAGTTTGGAGCCTTCGACATGGGATGAAGTATCATAAACAGCAAACACGATTTGTTTTTTCCACGATGGATTATGATCTTGTTCTATATTCGCCGTAACACAGGAATTTGCTCCCGTACATAATATTTGGAAGGCAGTCACGTGGTACAATTGAAGCAATGAAATAGGGACAATTATAATAAATATACGCGTACCAATTTTGATCACCAGATGGCCTATTTCGATCAAATTATGTCTCTTCAGTGATGCTCAAACCGAAATGTTGTAAATCCGAAACATGAAAGAAAACTTTGAAAAGTGATCAATGTAGGACAAGAAAGAATTTGGGCCAAAAAACTCTCGAGGGATCAAGAGCTATGCCTGAGGGGATATCCCTTAATTATGATAATGAATTCTATTTTACCACTGCAATTAATACTATACCGTAATTTCAGAGCTAGTAACATATACAGTAGCAATACAATTACAGCCCAGGGACAAATGAAAAAGATTTTTTAATGTGGTTGACTTGAGTAGCGAACTTGTTTTCGTTATTTAATGTGTTTGCACATTCTTCAAGACCTGCATCAAACATGACTTTTACAGATGATAATGTTGTATTGTTCCGGAATTTTTGTTTTTTGGGTAATTCTGTATTCCACAGCAGTGATTTACATCAAATCTAAATTTATTTAGTGAAGAAGTCAGGATCTAAACATTATTGAAGCAGGTGCACTATATTTTCTATGCGTTTAACAAAATATTGAATATCAAATCTAACACATCTAAGAGTTGAACAAGGCTAAACATGTTAGGGATCTAACAAATGAAATGTATGGATACAACTAATAATGAAAAAAATATATTGACTAGAACAATGACAGATGGTAAAAAGTTAGATATTTATCATGTAAATTGTTATTGCTAAACTATCAATAATATATCAGAATTTGCGCTGTTGTGAGTATTACAATGTTCATATTGTTATACGGGTCCTAGGACTAGTGTATTGTTTTATTTCCTTATTTACCCCCCCCCTTTTTGTTTACGGGTATCGGCGCTATAATTGATGATGACTAGCTGATGTGAACTGCAGATTCTCCTGTGTTAAAATGAATTACTCAAGAATATATTCAATAGAACAAGGATTAAAATGATTTGCAGAACGTTAGGATGGCAGTCGTGCATGCTGTCGTGTGGCGAATATTTAATGCAGAGAAACATCTAAAATACGTTTGATTCCATTACTTTATTCATAAGATATACCTTTATATGTCGTTATTACGTTATTTAATATTCCTTAGATAACCTGGTGTCCCGTATTTTCTTATTCCCCATATTATAGGTGATTCTATATATCACTCTCGTTTCTTGTTGATTTTGGTAAAGCCATACTTCCGGTTAATCGATTGATAAAGTGTTGGCGTCAGTTGGTTACTACGTCATTGTTTACGTTTGTTATGTGTGGTTGGTATCCGGTAAAAAAGGGTATTAAAAGCAGACGAGCTGAACGTTCGGCAGTTGGAAGAGGGAGATGGCCGAGCGAGAACATATTAGCAGTTGGAGAGCGGAGAGCCGGAGGATAGCAGGGTCAGTGAATATTTAGCAGCAGAAGCGAAATACGTATCGAGCATAGAAGGAGCAATTAGATAAATGAAGACGTAGGTTTTGGGTCAGTTCGATTATATCGTAAGTATTTAACCCCCCGCCCCACCTTTTTTTTTTATTAAGACGAGATTTCCGACCAGAACTACCATTTATACAGTATTTTTTCTATTTTTCGCTATTGAATTGATCGCTAAGCCAATATAAATTTAATTTTTAATCCGTCTTTTGTTCAGCTATTTTGATACTACAATTTCCAGAAACAGTTTTCGGGTGTTATAAGACGGATATATGGTGGCGGCTGGATTTTTGTTATGGAAACACATGAACCTCAGGGGCACGTACATACTTTATGTTCAAATGGAAAACAATTACTCGACCTATCTTAAATCAAATACTCAGTAGTTGGCACACCTTCCCGAAGAAAGATTCTTAATTGATCGTATTTCACTACATCAATACATTTACAAAGTAACTGCTTCTAAAGCTTCAATAACATGATTGCTTAATGCAAACTACATAGTAACTAGCATTTCGTCTAAATGGCATACAAACTTAAACTACACACATTATTGTACGCAATGGGAGGAAATTCATACATGCAAATCGACTGTACTTTGCACTTTGCATAAAACGTTAAACAAACCAACCCAAGGCCATAAGCATTTAAACTACAGATGTACACTAAAATCTAAATCATCCTACAGAAAATACAATGGTGATTATACACATACATGTACATCACTAAAATAATCAAACCTTATCTAAAATAACAGTAGACAGAGTCAGCGCCAAACATATTTACAATAATACTACCAGTAATACTAGTATTATTTGGTTCGCATCCGGATACACAAATCCAAGAAAACAATTAGAGTTCTCTCCCGTAGACCATATGTTATGATAAAAGCCGAGCACATGCAATTGATTTCAATACAAACATATCATCTTTTATATATCTGCCTAAGTTTTACCAGTTGCTGTATTTCACCGTTCATTATCTTTACCTCAAGATCTCTTTCATATTTATATAGCAATATTCCATCTTCATCTTTATATGGTGTGCATGTCTTGCAACTTACCGTATACGATACACAAAAGTTTGTTCTGAGTATGAATCGAGGCAGGCTACTTACGAACAAGTTGTTGGTTACAATTGGTTTCAATCAGTCACGGTTTTAAAGCAGCATTTCAATAAATTATATGATCTTTACAACGATTTAGTCTGCCAGTATGGCCTTCCAATGGTGAATGCAATCTGTCTGATGTGTTCATAGCAATGTTTAAGTCGTTTTATACGCTGATTGACTGCAAATTACTCCGTTTAAAAATAATAACGGCGGACGTAACCGTCAACAAGGAATGCTTGCTCCTCCTAGGCACCTGATATCACCTCTGGTGTGTCTAGGATCCTTTTTGCCCAACTCTTGTTTTTGGTTGATCATTGTTCGTTATCTTCGTCTTTATATTCTGACATAAAAATGATAAGTGAAATGCCTTACCGGTAAACAAATAGTTCTTCGCTTTTTCGTTTGGTCACCGATCTTACCACACAACCACACGTTATTTCAATGACTTAAGCGTTGAAATTAATAAACAATTACAGACGAGAGACAGAAGACAAATTGATACAGATTTTTGTCCTAATAATTAAGACAAAACAAAATTGTATGTGTTTGGCGAATTTGTCATGGCCTTTAATCAAAGATGCAATATATAAAGATACTGACAAGAATATGTTGTCACAGATGGACAGATATGATACATGTGCATCAGAGTAATAAATTGCTACATGTATAAAGATATAGATCATGCGCCGAGCAAACACTTTGGCAGCATAAGATGCAATATAACAGATGTGTCACAGATGGACAGATATGTGTCACAGATGGACAGATATGATACATGTGCATCAGATAATAAATGCTACATGTACAAAGATATAGATTGATGCGCGAGCAAAAACACTTTGGCAGCATAAATGTTAAAATACACAATTATGAAATAAATACTATCTTTACCCGATGAGGCTGGAAAAAAAACAGTACACACCGGAGACAATATTTTAATCAAAATTATGCAACACCAATAAAGTCAAAAGTCCAATCACTGGCCCGAGAATCGGATTCACTGGTCCATAACGCCGTTCATTGAGAATGTCGCATTCGAAGTAAGTTCCCTGGTACTCATAGACATGAACACACACCATCATTCCATGGGCCATACGCGTGTAAAAGAAGAAAAAAAAACAAGCCGAAACAAAAGAATCTAACAGTAAGTTGCTGCCACATTATGGGAGGGAGGAGGTATAAATTTTTCCGTGTATCAAGATTGGATGCTGAGGCAGAAAGGAAGTTGTATGACGCGCATGCTCGGAAGCGATAAAAGGGGGGATTATTGTAGTTTGTTTTTAAATAAGAAGGGGTGTATGATAAACTTTACGAGTTGTCGTTCTTACCTATATGCATGAATAACATGGTTTATCCATAATGATTAAACCGGCATTATTTCCATGACTTAAGCGTTTGAATTAATAACAAATTACAGACGAGAGACGAAGACAATTGATACAGATTTTGTTCCTAATAATTAAGACAAAACAAAATTGTATGTGTTTGGCGAATTTGTCATGGCCCTTTAATCAAAGATGCATGCAATATAACAGTACTGACAGAGATATGTGTCACAGAATGGACAGATATATAACATGTTGCATCAGTAATAAATTGCTAATGTATAAAGATATAGATCATGCGCCGAGCAAACACTTGGCAGCATAAGATGCAATATAACAATGTGTCACAGATGGACAGATATGTGTCACAGATGACAGATATGAACATGTGCATCAGATAATAAATGCTACATGACAAAGATATAGATGATCGCCGAGCAAAACACTTTGGCAGCATAAGATGTTAAAATACACAATTATGAAATAAATATACTATCTTTACCCGATGAGCCTGGAAAAAACAGTACACACCGGAGACAATATTTTAATCAAAATTAGCCAAATGGATCCCATGACACTGTCATGGACCATCCGCCAATACCAAAAAGCGGCAATTTTGTGTCAACAATAAACTTCAGAGTTTTTCCAATCCTGTCAGACATGGGCAAAAAGTCTGCCTAAAAACATATGTCTGACAGATTTTGTTATTATGCCAATCAAAATGTCTGACAACATTCTCCCAAATAGGTTGTATCTTATATATTGTCTGCCATACTTTTATTGGTGTCTGACAGAATTTGAGAAAATGTCAGCCAAAATGTCTGGCAACCTCCACATTTGATTTGGAAAACTCTGAAATACACACCAAATGCCATACAAAATAGTGGAATGTGCATAGATAGTAAATGTAGACAAATACCAACAGATTTCACAGATAACAAATTAAATGTTACCAGATAGTTATGGAAGATGTACATAACTATTTCTGAATGAACAATGACCGAAATAAACAAAATTAAGTTAAC
>CAJDSM010108236.1:0-18505 GCA_903981925.1 Ostrea lurida
TTCATTTACGGAGATTGAACTGATGGCCATTTATGCAAACTATATAATACCGGTAAACTTAAAAATTATAAACAGCATTTCTTTACATTAATCTTTCCGAAAATTTTGAAAATCTATCACCCTTTTTACCTTGCGGCGCCCTAAAAACACCCACAAAAACCAAAATGTCAAAAGTTTCATTTTGGTCGTAGGGAAAATTTACGCGTATCACTAACACACGGAACAATCATAATAACGCTTCAATCATCTCGTCTTATGTTGTCCAAACCCACGTCTGTTAGAACTGTGACTTAAAGTCAACTGACGTCTATATAACGCTTTCTGATATTTGTTCTGTGATATAGAATTGTGACCGCACCGAAATTCAAGCTATTACGTTATGCAACTGTAAAAATTCTGGTCTACATCGGATTAGTAACCCGATAAATTGTTAATAAAAGATAGGGATACGTGTTCGCAAAACTTAATTATTAAATATGACTGTAAACTTAGAAAAACATACACGCCAAAATGGCGGATGTAGGGTGCAGAGGGATTAATCTCCTCCAGAAAGAAAGAAAGAAAGAGGGAGAGAGAGAGATGGAGAGAGAAGAGAGAGAGGAAGAGAGAGGAGATGAGAGAGGAGGAAGAGAGAGGAGAAGGAGAGAGACTGTTGACTTTTTTCACACCATGAATTTTCCGTAACAATTTATCACGTCAGTTTTTTTCACGTCTTTCATGTGTGAATCAGAATCTGAACGCGAATTATGATTTGAAACAATTTTGTCATGACGTCGCGTCGTTAACATTTTTACACCCGTGATCGAAATCGGGGAGAGCCAGTGCAGGCGGAGGTGGGCCATATTGTTTGTCGTCTGTCTATGTCGTCTGAAACTTTAACCTTGGATAACTTTTGAATGGTATAGTTACCTAAGGGTTTGATATTGTATTCACAGTTTGTCCTTATGACAAGATTTCCGTGCTTACCAAAACTTTTACCTCGCTGATCTTACCTTGGAAATTTGACTACTTCGTCAAAACATTAACCTAGCTATAATTTCAATAGTAAAAATTACTAGGGGCTTTTTTTTGTTTATTCTTTTTTCTGATATTCCATGGTATGCTTCTTACCGACAAGACCATCCGTGGGACCAAAACGTTGAACCTCCTGACCTTGACCTTGAAGTTTGACCTACTTTGCAAAACTTTTACCTTAGCTATAACTTTGAATGGAATACTAGGCTTCGATAATTAACATGTTGCTTCTGGACAGACCTTTCCGTATTGTACCAAAACTTTTGACCTGGACCTTGACTATGGAAGTTTGACCTACTTTTTCAATAAACTTTTAACCTCTAGCTTTAACTTTTGAATGGTATTGTGCTAGGGGCTTTGAATTTCACATATTGTTCCTTTATGACAAGACCCTTTTATCTGGTACCAAAAATGTTTAAACTTGACCTTGATTTTTGACCGTACATTTTAAAAACTTTAACATTGGCAAACTTTTGAATGGTAAGGTAAGACCTCATATTTTAATGCATAATCCCTATGACAAGCCACTATTCACTTGGATGTGGAATACGGGGCATTCGTGGTTCGTTTTCACAACACATCTTGTTGCACTGTTTTGTCAGTTGCTTTATTTTATATAATGGCCAATAAAAACATAATATGCATGATATGGAACAAAAGTTTTTGGATTTTTGGAAACAAAGATGTCAGGAGAGTATCTTGAGCAAAATCTAAAATTGTAATATTTTTACAGGGCCTATTCTCATGCCACTTTAGCATCTATGTGCCCTTGTCCCAAAATGCGTCATACCGTATTTGGAAATAATTTGAATGAGTAGTTATTAATGTATTTAATTGCAGTGAAAATTAGAAATCATATCGAAATTAGGTTGTATCTCCCTCAGGCAAGCTCTGATCCTTTCGAGGTTTGTGGCCCCAATTTTGGCACAACATTGTGAACGTTTTACAGAGTTTTACTTTCATGTTTCTGATTCCAACATTTCAGTTTGAGCATCACTGAAGAGACATAATGGTCGAAATGCGCATTTGGTGCATAAATTGGTACCGTATATGATTTATATTATTAAGGAAGATGAAATAAAAGTTCAATCGTTAACACATGCATTTCACAACTTAGCAATTTTGGCCACACCCTACCCCTAGGATCATGTAGATTTACAACAATGATGAAAGGCTGGCTGTTGCATTTTCAAAGCTTCAGTTTTTTCAATTGAATATCAATGGCATAAAAAGTGCTTTTCAAATGTTACATATAGCATACGTGAGCAATTTTGGGAAAAAAATTTTTTTTATGGGGGGTAAGAACCCCTAGCACGGGGATTCGCCCAAAAATTTCAATTGATAGAGTTCTACCGTCCACACACTGGCATTTATTTTTTTAGAATATGCGTTTTACAGAAGAATTGCCACATTTAGCAGTTGTTCCCAAGATCTAAGACGCCATAGAGTCCGCCATGGAATGTAAATTTTCAGCTTTCAGTGGTTCTTGGAGAGATTTGTAAAATGGTGTTGTAACCCTAGTTTTAGCATTTTGTAATTGTATTCCTTGAATGGAGCATGGTTCATCATTTGTACAGAGGTTAAATCTCTTTCATGAATTTATGATTTGTACCAGCGTGGCTGAAATTGGTCAGTGTTCTTGAGAAGTTTGAAAAGTTGAAAGTTTACAGACGACGAACGCACGGACAAGCTGAAACGATAGTGTGCGTATTTGTCATCGCAGGGCCCTAACATAGTGTTGTACATGTATTGACACCTCGAACAAGAGATTTTTTACCCATACCAATCATTGTACACCCCTTAGTCCAAGCTCCATGTTGGGTAACCCATACCATTGTATTTGCAATATAGATGCAATGATGTTATCAATGATTGGTAGCAACAAGGACTGGACGTCATGCTTTTCTGGACCACAATGCTCAGTGAATTGAATTTGGCATGGGCATATTACATGAATAACCCCCCCCCCATAAAGCCACAAAAAACTTTACCAACAGAAACAACAGATAGATATGCTGATGACATAATAGAGAAATACAATTTATTAAGATATCTACTCTCTCTTTTGATTCCTAGTTAGTCCATTTGCCTAATCTGAACGCGCATTGAAATAGTTAATGTATCCACCATCACAATCCGACATGATCCACCCTCAGGCAATATTCAATATAAACAGGAATTTTGATATCATTTCACCAGGCATTATCTGATCTGTGTCTGTGGGTAATCACGAAAAAACCCCCCCCCCCTTTCAATGATAGTATATTTCAGTTTCTGATCCTTTTCAGAATTAAATCCCAGAAAAAGGGAAATCCTTTCAATCTTGTCGAAAATGTCCAGAAAACAAAAAGACAGTATCACTAAGCCTTAGGCAACAAACACATTGAACATGACGCCATTTAAACATGATGAAGGAATGTTAGAAAAAATAATCATAATTCTTGATCTACTCACTTTACACTCTACCTGGCTCTGGAATACAGTAAATTCCCCTGAGTCCCAATGAACAAACCAAGCCAAACCAAAAATTTGCAACCAATCAAGATAGAGACTATGATCTTGATTAAAGGAATAAACAAATGCCAGAACGTTAATAAAAAAATAAACTGGCACACAAAGAAGCTTGATTTCTCGTGTAAAACATCTTACTAAGTATGTGTTAAACTTTCTCTCGCCACTCGATTTGGTTCCCTCGCTTCGTCGGCACTCAAATCCTTGTACTCAGAAAGTTTACCAACATATACTTAATCTGCACTTGCGTTGAGCAAGAATTTTTGAACAAGTTGAATCCAAACAGGCAAACGGTCACCTGAATCCATTGCCACAATAGGATTCTCATATTTTCATTTAGGCCTGAATTTGTAGGGAATCTCCTTGTTACATGTTATTATTTTGAAATTGAATTTTTTGATAAAAATCAATGCTTCTCTGAATGTCGAGTGTGTTTGACATTGATCCCAAATTCAAAAAGGGACATCTGGGTCCCGTTTGCAGTGCACGGGTGATATGGGTGCCTCTTGGAAAGAAGTGATACTCTTGATCCAGACCATATCTGCTATTTTGAGATCCCATTGCACCTTTAGACTCTATTGGACTTCAATCGATAAGATATGATGACTCAAAGTTAAAAAGGATAAATTTTAGAGCCCGAAAACATTACATATATAGCGTGGACGTGTCACAGATAAACCAATTTCAGCTTACCCCCTGCTCAACTTTGTGAGGGGATTTAAAAAAGGGTCTATTCCATATGTTGCACACAGGAAAATACGAGAACATTTCGGAGTTAAAAACTGAAAGGTGCCATTCAGTGATCCTTCAGTTACATTTCAGTCGACTGACTGGCACGTACATTTTCAGTGGACCATTCAGTCAGCCTTTGTCAGTTACCATTCGGTCCAGTTTTTATCCAATGTAGTTCTGCAGATTATGATAATTATTTTCTTACCTTAATGAGGCAATTCCAACAGTACCAACCACGTCATATATGGCAATACGTTTTATTGTAATACTTGAAACAATTCAGCTAATTAATATTGCTTGGATGGAATACAAGTTTGACTTATTACGACTCATAATTTTCCAACGTTATTCGATTAACTAATTAGTAAAACTGAAGAGTACTATTGTTAGTTAATGACATTTAATTTTTCCTTCATTAGCATGAGAAAACTTATGCTAACAGTGGCGGCATCTCGGATTTGTTGAAAAGGAGAGGGGGGGGGTTGAAAGAGGCAAGTCATAGACTTGAGGTTTGGTTGAATCCAAAGCGGAGGCGCCAAGGAGCGAAACCCCAAGATGCCCCCGGAATTAGGGGTTTTAAAGTGCGGTCTTATTTACCCCAAAGATTCCACGTTTTTTCCACAAATAAACTCCCGGAACAGCTTAAACTAAATAAACTTAATGTCACCTATACATGCGTTGTTCACAAGAGGAGAGGGGTTGGAAGGTGGTGGTGGTGTGTATACTCCGTGACTATTTGTTTACTTGTTTCTCATAAGGTACAATCTAGGTGCCGAGCGGCCCCGCTTCCATAATCCCACCCCGGTTAATAAAAAAAAAATTTCTTGTACATTCAATTAAAATATAAAATAATAAACAACCCAAATCAACCTATTTGTAAGAATTCATCAGCTATTCAGGCGCTTGCCTTCGGGCCTCGGAATCATGAAACAAACTCGGACCTTAAAATCAAAATTTCAATCATTGTAAAATGTTCAGTATTGGTTTTAACGACCGACCGGATACAATTCGTTTCTAAAATAGAGATTTTATTCAAATTTATATCAATTAAATTAATATTTAATTTAGTTAAAATCAACGCGAAAACATATAGTCAGTTCATTATTTCTCTGTGGGACGTGGTCAAAAGTAGGCTGAAAAATGCGTAATGCAAAAGAAAATAATAGGGAAATCTCCATTGTTTGCGATATAAAAGTTGATATAAAAAAAAATTTCTAATATAGAGTTTTTATCAAAGAAGAAGATAATAGTAAGGCACAATACCTTAAAAATTATAAGGAAAAAAATGATAGGTCATCGGCAAAATTCTTTCAGGGGGCTGTCTCAAAGGTGATTTTTGACAATTCACATGAATATGGTTGCCAACGAGAGAATAAATAAGTATTCTATTTTAGCGTTGCATATTTTCCATTTATAACATATAGATTGGAGAGATGCAATTTTCATAGGTACAAGCATTGATCATGATATAATATTTTAGGGCGGTTTTCAAAACATGCAATATATAAACTGTGATTTCAAATATAAAAAAATAGCATTGCGAGCTTATGACTTGGAGAATTTGTAGTACACCTAAAATGTTAACCACTTCTTGGTTATTATTATTTTACAATTGTTTAAACTTCTAAATAACTACATAAGCGATGCTATTTGTATTTAAAAGAGACAAACAAATAGACTTGTCGTCTAGTTGGAAAATATAACATTACTTTTGTTTTCTGTTCTTACATAATAACAGTTTTCTGTAGAAAACATTTAAAAAAAATAATAATAAAATATATTTTTATTCCTTTTGACATTTTACAGACTGTACATGTATTAATCTAAACAATAGGATTTCTAGAAACATTTCGTACATTTATTGATTGGAAGTGCATGTTACAAAGTGTACGAATAATAGTGATTACATGTGTATGTAAATGGTACTTGTTTATTCGGACACAAAATAGACTAGGTTCAATAATAAAACAGCATTATTATATTCTCGAGTGTATTCTCTATATTAAAAATAGACATAAGAATAAACCGACTTTTTTGCCATATTACATGTCCTCTTTCGTGACAGTTCTCTGCCTATCACTCTTGAGAAATAGAGTGTCAAGCTATTTCAACGACAGACATCGATTTCCCCGCCACAAACGCATTGGTACGTCAAATACAAAAGACCAGTGACACTGTTCAACGTCACCACTATAAATAATATTCATCATAAATATTTGCCGTAAGACTTTCAATAATTAAAGAATGAAGATTTTGTGTTGATGCCTATGAAAGGTTGCATATGTGCACGGTTTTCGCGCAGAAGCACGAAATTTCGAATTAGGTCTGTCGTCGATTAAGGGTGTAACTCTTGTGGTGATTTTTACCGCGAGTGAAGTCTCCATATTTTGTATATGTCGTAATAGGGCAATGGTAGGAGTTTCCAAGTTTTTTATCAGTATACGCAAAAGTAGTACATAATTTTGTTTTTGTTTGTTATTGTTGAACAGAGAAACTGTAAAAAAATCAACAAAACATGAAACTAGTTTTACTTTTGTCCTCATTCTAGTTATACCCAATGATGACGTATCAAATGGTCAACAAACGGCGCGCGTGACTTTGGAATGTACTCGGCCACAAGACATTTCACATTTAGCTAGCGTATATTGTGAAGCAGACATGGACATTTTTCGTCAGAATTAGCTGCATCTATTATTCTCAAGTGAGTGACAGAAGAAAAAAATACCAGACTAGTTGCGCAGGACAATCAGCGGTAAGCACGGTGATGCATTGATGACATTAGGCCATACAACATCTGACTACAATGAGGTCGGACGATTGCCGAGAGGCGTGAATGGGAGAATTATTGGCAATTATAATGGGAACCCAAGGCTGAGATATAGTTCTGAGTGAATTTGTAAGTGTCTTATTTAAGTATTTATTTTTAAAATTACAAACTAAATATCGATACCGCAATCGTGATCATTGCGCGAGGAAAGCCCGGTAATTAATTCTATAGACCAATCCACACTTTGCGAAAGTTTGTGCCCTTTGCGGGTCAGGCCAAAGGTCAATCGAGTAAAAGTAAAAAATTCCTTCTTATTCCTACCAGAATATATTACAACCTGTGGATTATAGCGAATTATTAAGAAGTGTCACCACACATTTTCTGGGTTGCCCCACCTGGGCAATATTGTTAGTTTACTTCAATTGATATAAAAATGTTCAAATCTGAAACGATACAGATAAAAACAAGTTACAAAGGCCACCTGTAGGAAATGTGACTTTTTTCTCACCAAGATGGCGGCCAAGGACGTACTTTCGCAAGTGTGGATTGTCTATAGTCCCTTTGATGCCAATGCATTATTTTTAATCAGTCATTTGAATAAAAAGGTATCTAGTATCAGAGTTTTAAAAAAATCACCAACGCGTTGAATACAATGAATTTATTCATTTCAAACGAATACGAGGTAAAATAGTTTAATCTCATCGCTGGAGAGAGAAATGGCGCGCGGCAGTTCGTGCCTAAAACAGAAAGATCATTTTTGTTGATTTTATATTTCTTTGGTGCGCTACTAGATCAATATAATTTGTTTCTTGATCGGATATGCTGCTTTGTAGATACATCCATTTGTACCACAGGGACATGTTTATAGAATATGGCATTTCATGGGTGCCAAGTGCATTCCAAACATACCAGGAAGTACATCTCTTTCCAAAGTGGGTACATGGAAGTTGACTTTAATTGGTTTCTCAAAGGGACTACTCAAGTACTTGTTATTCTATGTCAAAACATTATTTGGACATATGGATACGCATTAAAGAAGGGAACAGTCTTAGTTAAATTTGGAGTCAAGGAAGGTCAAAGGTCAATGTCACAGTGCATGGAAAATTGGACAAGTATATTAGATTGGATGGCATTATGTGCCCACATGTATTTCTTCATGGATAAATGAATTACGATTGTTCTGGTATACAAATTATTTTATACCTTTTAGGAGATGTTATATGAATTAAATTAGAATTACATAAAATTTCTAAATATGAATCTGAGGAAAAATTAATTTGTATAACAAATTCAATATATGTAATTGAGTTGAAATTGTATGACAAAAGAGAGGGTGGGGACCAAAAATGGTTCAGAAACTTTGTTCCAATGCACACTACCCCAACTTTGTTCCATTCAACTGGAGCAAAAAATTGTTTCGAATCTGCATTCGGCAATTTCACAGAAAAGTTTAATTCAGAACTCTTGTATATTGAATTTTTACAAAATTGACATAAAATTTTGTTGTTAAGTTTTTTCCCAATAGATGCTAGATAATCGTTATGATGTCTAGAATTTTTAAAAAAAAATAAGAAAGTTATAAAAATTATTAAATTATGATTATTTTCATGAAATAAAAAGATATGAAGATGTCATTCGGTCATGGAAATTTGTTTTTATATTGTGATCTTGTGGAAAATGGTTGATTTTTAAGAAAAAAGTAACTTCTCAACAAAGGGGTAACTTTGACGGGCGAACTCTTTACAAGCCGCAACAACACTTACCTTTTTTTGTGGTTTGAATTCCTTTTCTGGTCAAGATGAATGAGTAAGATGGGGTTATTTAAAAGTTTGAATTCAAGAAAAAATTTCATCTCAACCAGAGAAACATCCTTAAAATGAAACTTTTAATATGACTTTAAAAAACGCTAAAAAGTGCCGGGGTGCAACCTCTCCCCATTTGTCCATGTCGACAAGCAGATTTAGAGAGAGAGAGAGAGAGAGAGAGAGAGGAATGAGAGAGAAGAGAGAGAGAGAGAGAAAGAGACGAGAGAGAGAGAGAGAGGAGGAGAGAGAGAGAGAGCAAAGATACTGGGTGCGAACCCCCCCAAGTCTCGGATACCCATTTCCCTGTGAACAGTATACACCTTTTATCAACAGTTTTTTATTAAATCAAATTACATTTAATCTATGTAGTTTTACAGAAATATTTCTATGATAGAGTTTCTTTGGTATAAAAGACGTATTCCCGTTTAAGGTTAATCTTAGGGTTCATATAATCTGTTCAGTGATTTATTTCAAACAGCAGGGAGGGTGTCGAGGGTCCCCTTAATACATTGATAATTATGAGGGGTTTCCGGTCTATCCTTCGCCCAGAGAGTGATACAAAATGTTGATAAAAAGTGGACTTTATTAATAAACGTAATTCATTAAAAAATCTTTCTTGGTTATTGATTAATGAAATTAGTAATATTTAAAAAAATGATAGTTGATCTGCTACTTGATTCTTGTTGAAAGGATTTGTGTTTGATTTTGCATGCAGCGGTTATGAAAGTCAATATGTAACAAGCACTGTACAGCGAATCGTTCATTGTTATTTAGTTGAACAATGAGGAAGAATGGTTGATGATAATATACTGAACATAAAAGTACATGAATATAGAAAACAATTACATTCACATAACAGAGGGGACGAAACGACTGATACGATACTAACATGGTCAGAAAACTACTAGTGCAATCGCGGAAACGCGAAAATATACTTGAAACATCGAAAATTGTCACGAAAATCAAACCGAATTTTGTAAAAGGTAAGGACTTGTGGTGATTTTGAATATAAGAATGTACTATTGGCTACTGAAACATGATTTAAGTCACTGAACTTGAATGAAATGGTCACTTGAAAGTTCCCTGTTACTTCTATACATAGTCAACTGAAGACTTAACTAAATGAAGTCACTTGAAGCATAACTGAATGGTCACTGAAAAGGTTCACTGAGAATGTGGCTGAAGGTAACTAATGGTTACTGAAGGCCACTGAAATGTGGCCCTTGAATGGTCACTGAAAGTGAAGAATGATCACTGAAAAGGGAACTGGAATGGTCACTGTAATTCTTATACATAATCGCTGAAGGAACAAATGGTCACATGAAACTTGACTGAATTGGTCACTGAAATGTGACGGATGACACTGAAATGTGCATGTATAGCCATTCAGTGAACGGAATTGTAAACTGAAAGAGTGACTCCAAAAAGTACTTCTTCAGTGATCATTCGTGACCATTCAGTCACCTTTTCAGGACCTTTTCAGATTCACTAAAAGATACGATTTCATCCTTGTGACATAATAGAAGACACTATGTAGCAATTTTGGCCCCGGCCTTGGGGTCAGAACCGCTATCGGGGGTCACAAAATTTTACAATTTGCGGAGGACTCATATATTTCATTCAATAATATTACTTAGTTTTTTTTAATTCGATGTGCAGTTATAGAGAAGATTATTTTAAACAAATAGTAACTTATCTTGCAATTGTCCCCCCAAGGCCCATGGGATGAATAGAGTTCACGTAAATTTAAAAGATCATGTTAATGATGAAACGCGCAGTGAATACGACATTTTGCAACGCCATTGCGTTGGTCGCATACTCACGTGCCTCACGATAGCAAAATACGTGTACTGATGGCATGTTCTATGGCGGATCGGACATGTTCTGAATGATAACACATTGTTTGATTTACTACCCGTGTTGCAGCCTTCCTACCCCACGGGACTATCACACCTTTTGAGAGCTCAAATTCTCGACGAACACCTTGTATTATCCCACCCGGTGCAACTGAATTTCACGCACTTTTGAATTTCACGCTATGAATTCTCGCCATTTCTAACACGAATGAATTTCACACAATTTCCAGTTAAAATCATCCTTACTTGTCATTGAATGTTCACGCAAACGCTATGCACACGCGATGCACGAACCGCATCGGTGTTAAAGTGATTTTCCCCCCAAATAAACACTAGAAACTATTCTACAAGTACCTGCTTGTCTAAAAACAAGTATTAAAATAAGGAGGGAAAACATCAAAATTTATATATTTTCCCCAGAGACAGAAACAACTCCGTTCTTCTACCAGAGCACGAGGTATAAGACAGATTTTGGTTGCTTACTTCCGGTAACAAGGGCGGACCCCGGACAAATCCGCCACAGACCAATTTTAACGACCCAAGTTCACTACAGTTGTTTGTAAATAGCCGTTTGCACAACGGATCATGTAACCGTTCATGTAGCCTGTTTCCCACCCCTGACATTCGTCACAAATTCACATTCGTCATGTTATACAAACTGTATTTCAAACTACCGGCTCATTTCGCCATGCACAGGCAAGACTAACGATACAACGAACAAACAGGGAAATCCGCGCAATCTCAGCCTGGAGTTATACGTCAAGGACCGTGTGAAGCAAGAATCAAAGACATTGGCGTTGTAGCCGTGTCATTTTTTGCAGACCATTCAAAAGCTCACTGTGCGGTGATTCAAAAGTTACATGCGTGAATTCAACCCAGCCAAATGCGCGGAAATCCAAATCACAGGAAGACGAAAAAATTTGCAAATGCGTGGAAAGTCAAATGCACCCTATTCCCACCACTGTCGATGTATTCATAGCACGTGCAACACGAAGTTACACAATGAAAGAAGGAGCGTTTGACATCATAGTCGGGTACATGCATTTGGAGTACTATGCGGCAAGAATTCACCGGACGAATGAATGATTTGAAAAAAAAAAACCAACTTTTTCCAAAATCCCGGTTCCTGTGGACAGGCTGATAAGTATAGAAGGTTTTCCTTCATGTTGAAACATCGGAAGTTATTAATGACTTCTGAGCTTCATTGATTCCTCTTAAAAAGTTGGATAAGCGAAATTGCCGACACATGAGAACGGGAAATTATTATGCAGCATAAACTTATATTATTGATTTAAAGTTCGAAATGACAAACAATTTAAAAAAAAACAAAAAAAAAAAAAAAAAAAAAAAAACAGAACAAAAAAAAAAAAAAATAAATAAAAAAAAAAAAAAAACCCCAAAAAAAACAAAACTAATTCACATAATGTTCACCCCAAAACTAACGAATGTTAAGGATTATAATTTGAAGCCAGTTACGGTATAAAGTAATATAAATAAAATCACTCTGTTTCGCCTTTACCACTGTTTATTCACAGAACGTACACTAAAAATGTATTATTGTTGTAATGAATACTTACGGGTAGTTTCATTCCCCCCCCCCCTTTCCCCTCACATTTGTCAAAGACTTCTGAATTTAGATTTTTATCTGAAATTGATCTCGTTCGAAAACTATTTGAAAGACGGTAAACAAAAGTATATCAACTTGTGTCCATTTCTACGACAGAGATGTGTAGACAGGCACGAATGTGAAATTGTGGTAGGGGTGTGTTTTTTGATTTAAATTATTGTGCAGGTACCCCAAAAATTCATGGCGTTCGCCCTTTGGAGATTTTTTTCCTGAATTAGCCCTTATTTGATGTCGTCAAAAGCTTCTGGACCTAAATTGTGTAGGCCCTATGACTCAGACCAAATATTTCTCGAGTGAGACGTTAACAAAAATAATCCATTCTGAAGCTGTGTGTGTGTAGTGTTACATGTGCTACCCAACTTTAAAAATCTTATTTATTATATTGTTTCATTTATTATTTATAATTTTTTTTTTTTTTAAGTGCTTATATATTTTAACTTCAATAAATAAAGAAAGCAGCACGTTCTATTTAAAAACAAATCTATTGCCCAAAAAAAATTCCTAGGCAAATAAGCTCGAAATAGTGCTTATTCTTTATTCGATTGGGGGGATTCAAATTAAAAACACAACAACACAACAAAAAAACCATCTCCTCGCCGAGTCGTCGTCCTGGTCGGTTGCGCAGAACCCTACGCCATACCTGTACACCTCACATTACTACACGAGAAGTATTAAAATTATACAGTATCGAACAAGACAAATAAAACGATTGAAAAAGTCTGTCAAGTCCGTACTACGTTTAATATATTCAAATTTTCTCTATAAGCATATCCTTTTTCAAGTATAGTTTCTCACTATATTACTTAGAGTACGCTTTATATATGCATATAAAAAAAAATATCAGTACATGTGTACTACCGACATCGGTGGGACGTTTGTCGTCTTTTTGTTTTAACAATCATCACAGTAACAGTACAATTACTAGCTGCATGTGTTTATAAAATATATAGGCTACCTATTTCTTCTTATGATTCGTGATAAACCTAGGGCCTAGTCCGTGAACGATCTATTTTCGGGCGGGATTTTTGGAGCATTGAGTTGATTGACAAGTATTATCCAGGACGAATGGTGAAAACACAAATGAGATTGAAACGAGTTAAGCCATTAAAACTGCATTTTCCATGGGAGACAGTGGTTTTGTGTCAATGGTCCCTGTTTGACAAAGTTCTTTTAGCGGTGTGTTTCTTGTGTGTTTTTTTACACCGGCAAAAATTATCGGGCTGCACACCGTACTTTATCGATCGATTGTGACGTTTTCTGATTAACGTCAACGAAAGTCCCCTTTTCGCTTGCTACATGTATCTTCTATAAATTGAAGCCTGTCCTCCCTAAGTTGTCATGATTAAACTAAACTTCAGTATAAAAATCATATTCATGATGCTTTCGTGAAGCGATTCAATAATTTTGCACCAAGGGGGCAAGCTTTGGAAAAAAAATAGATGGTTCACTAATGTTTTAACCAACTTTCTCTGATTATCTCTCCTTTAAAGAAAAGCATGTCACTTCATTGAATGAACTATATGTCCTTTACCTTGACATAATTTAAATAATGTTTGTTTAAAAATTGCCTTAGTTCTTTGAGATAACCATACTTAATGACACATCCTGTCATTTTTGCATTTTCGTTATTATCTTTCCCTTATCTTGAGAAAAGTGATATTCAAGACAATGCCATACAACATTTACCACATTCTTCAAATTATTTCCATTTTAAGTAAGGTTGTAACACTTCTTTAAACATTCAGATTCTTCTTTGATCGGAGGTCGGCGTTTCGAGGCCCGTTGGCTCAGTCAAACCCAAGACGTTAAACTAGCGGTGTATTGTTTCCTTCGCCAAGAGATCGGCACTTTAGAGGTCTCTCCGGATGATAGATTAAAAACGGAGATCCCGGAGCACCTTCGCGACGCGGGACCTCCGTTTATTGATGGCATCGCAAAGGAACCCAATCACTGCTAAAAGCGCAAGTGCTAACATAGAGCCTAAAGAGCAGTCCTTCACTGGCAAATTTATTATTTTAAAACTTCACAAAACTTTTTATATGAATGATCTTCATAGTGAAATTTTCAGAATATATGCAGAGATTTCATCAAGATCCCGACAAATCGTACTTTAATGGTATTTAAAAAAAAATATTTTTAGTGGGCGATTTTTGAATGTATTTATGAAATGTGTATGGTTACAAAAATTAAGTTCATAAAACATGATGATCCAGTGAGTGTTAAAAAAACTGTTACAGCACATAGAGATTGAAGGAATTATTGCTTTTACGTCCCACGAGAATATCTTCCACTCATCTAGAGACGTCCACATATGCCGTGTGAAGGCGTGCAAGATTTTGGCCTGTGCTCGGCACTCGGGGCCTCTTGAGCAGGGAGGGAATCTTTATCGTGCCACACCTCATGTCGACACGGCGGGCCGGGTTTGCGGTCCTCATGCGCCCGGTCTCATCGCCTCTTACTATACGCAAGGGATGCTTGAGGTCCTATTCTAACCCGTATCCCCACGGAGCACAGGAGAGAATAATGATTAGTAAACAGATTGAATAGAAATGGGGAAGACGTTTTTTTAAAATGCTAACTAATATGGAAATTGTGTATGTTACAAAAAATATTAATAAAGTTCGATTAAACATGAGTTATCCCAGTGAGTGTTTAGAAAACCTGTAGCCAGAGAGAGTAGATGATAGTAACAGGATTTAGATCGAAACGATTCATGCATGATTTGTGAGATTTGTATAGTATGGGTCGGCAGCTAAAATATTTGATATCCAGTGCTCCAAAAATGTGTTATTCACATGAAATTGTATAGTAGAAGAATACTTTTGTCGACAGACTCGATATTATACAATGTCATGTAAATATGATATAGGTATCTAATAGTATATTGGTATCATAGGATCATTTATTTCAGAGCTAGCGAAGTGTACTTTGAGTATTTCCTCGACATCTTGACAAGGCAAGACTTTTAGACCGACATTCTTTCTTCGTAGATTGGTAAGCTTCAGAATTTATTACTAAAGGCTTAAACTTCTATCTTTAATATCCTTTACAAATGTAAAATCTATAACTTTGCATAAAGTTCCCAATTTATAAGAACATCTTCCTAGATAATGATCAGTGAGATGCAGACTTAGTATAATGTAAATATCTATGGATAGAATGTATATTAAATTTTTGTCTCGCTGTGATATATTGGTTAGCGTATTTATATTTTGATACTAGTCCAAGATTATACGAATTGTAATTAATTTCTAGATCAGACCATTTGTACCTAGTTCATCTGGAAATTGTATTCCAATAGAACTTACAGCTCGTTCCCAGTAGGAATGTTATGCTCAACCATGTTCTAATTAATTCAATAATTGAATAATGTTAATACATATTATTCTGATAGATATTGTAAAAGTTATTATTAGGTCTAAAGTCTATCCATGACTTGGGAGTAATATTGTTGGGTTATTTTTCAATGTAAAAGAAAAAAGTTATCTCCTTGATGACAGATCGCTCATGTAATTATATAATCATATATTGGTTGTACATTCAATATTTATTGTGAATTTATAGTATTCAATGTTTTATTTATCATAGTTACTGAATATTGTTAACCATTTTGTATATAGGTTTTCAATTGATGATTGATTGATATCAATTAAAGCTCTTCGACGTCTATGTCCAGAACCCAAACAGGTGTTCCCTTAATTATATTCCTCCTAACTGGTATAAGGGAAAATCTGATTACAATTTGGCGCCCCGTAGGGACAAGACGATCTCTGGAAGAGGAATCAGGGTGTGTTTGATACTTCGTCAACGGAATTCATCCACCTACGAAATACCGCGTTTCTCAGGGTGATTCCGGACTGCCTTACCTGTTGTGAGCTCAGTGAAATCTGAACATTTTTTTTGTGGATTGTGCACATCATACATGCGATCAGAGGAGCATCTCTAATAATCAGCTGATCGTAGTTATTTTTTTCCTTTTCCATTGTTATGAATGAATGTAGATCTGCTATCAGACTTTTTGCTCCTTGGGTTTACCCATCCAATACATAGACTATAATAGCGGTTAAGTGATAGTAGGGTTTTCTAATTCAAGAAAATGTAACTAGGGAGTAGATGTATCTGTGTAAATACTAGTGGTTAGGAGAGTAGGGTAAAAGTGTTCCTATTCCACTACTATATCCTACCCCTTCCAAGTATAGAGCTCTCAATTTACATATAAACAATGGTGATAGAAAACTAAACTCTGGTCGACAGGACAGGCAGGGACAGAAACTAGACAGCTGAGTTTATTATTGGTGGGTTTGGGGTTCTTTAAAAGTTGTGGTTTAAGTTTTATTTAAATTATATGCTTGCGTAGATTGGCAAATTTTCAACATATCGATTGTTTTTCGAAGTAATTTCGACTAACATTACACCGGGCTTCGGTTTCTTTATAATTTGCGGTCAAATATCGGATCCATTATTTTTTTCGTCACTTTCATTTCCGATCGAGCTCGATATTCCATATTGCGTATGACGTGTGGTCTAAAAGATCGGTTCTCGGTTCCGGTCCTTCAGGTCCCGGTCAACTATCTAAAGTCGTGCTTTTGGCCGGTTCAGAGAAAAAAAAAAAGATCTTACAGTAATGAACTCCGATGTGCCGATTCATTATTAAATAAATGAGTTATTATTTGTTCAGATTCATGTTATTTAAATATGGTTTTACAAAAATATCAAGAAAGCGGTAAAAAATACGCTTTAATAGCAAAACCGAAAAGACCGAGAAGAGAAAATTCATGCTATTTTGCGGTTTCGGTTCCGTTATTTAAATAAAGAATAACCCCTTTACGCCAGAAGTCTGTGCAAGTCGGTATGTAAAGCTAGTATATAGCTTATGTGTATTGTTGATTTAGATGTCCGACTAAAGGAACATTAAGAGTAATTATCTATGTATTACAGGTAGAAAATGGACTTTCTTACCGCTTTTTGATATTTTGTATAACAAATTTACTTTTAATCATCGATTTAAATAAATTAATCTGAACCAAAATATCTCATATTTAATAACTGCAATCCGCCATCGCGATTCATATTGATAATACCTTTTTTCTCTGAACCGAGACCGAAAGGACCGATTTATAGATAGTTGAACCGGGACCGAAGACCGGACCACCGGAACCGAGACCGACATTTAGACACACCCTGCGTATGCAATTGTAAACGCGCGTTTTGACGGTTTGTTATTTAACTTAAATTTCAGCTTTATTTATCCGTTGTGTTTGTGTGTTCTTTATTTATTACGAAGTAATTCTTCAGTATATATCCTCATCTCAATCCAGCTTAAATATATCGCGAATTTACAGGTAAATTCTTTAATAAAAGTGTAAGGAAAGGTAAGCAGCTGACATCTCGAGCTGTCTTCATTTTATTTTCGTGAAACATTGGAATATTATATATTGAGCGGATAGTCATTTTCTTGCAGGGTCTTCACATTGACTCCTATACTTAGAATAAAAATATTTCGGGTCGTTTATTTTATTTTTTTTTTCAGAATTGAAATGTAAAATTATCTGATATTTATTACATTTTGTGTTTCAAACTTGCATATTTTATTGATGTACCGGAAGTGTATTTGATATCCCGGAAGTGCATATTTACTTTCACTTTGACCAGCTTAGGTATTCAAGTATATACCTTGAAAATTAATTGTTAATTTTGGATTACAATTTCTTCAGTATTTCTTTGGTTCAATAGAACTACCCCCTCCCCCTAAGAAAATTGCCCAAATGTATTGCCCTGTGTTTAACATAGTTCAGTTGATGGCTACCCTCCTTTAATCCTTGTTTATTTATTTGTGTGTACATACCTGTTGTGTATTTATCATTACTTTGTCATTGTTGTTTACCAAGCCATATTCTAGTCATGTCTACGGACGACATACCAACAACAGAAGCCTCAGCTAGCACCATGTCCAAGGAAGAGATTAGTCAACTAGTGAAAACACTTTCAGCTATGAAATTGAAACCTAAGGCAGATACACCTAAGGATCTACTACAGTGGATGTCATCGTTAGTCGCAGAGGCACCAGTAGCTGAATCAGTTGAAGTTAAGACAGAGCATACAGTTCATACACCTAAGGAGATAGGAGAGCACCATCTGCCCTATAAGCAGCCCTTACGCATCTCAACATTTTCTGGTTATGGAAAGGGTTATG
>CAJDSM010108243.1:92-11597 GCA_903981925.1 Ostrea lurida
CTGTTGTCCTACGCCTATGATTCCCTACAAAAGATATTTCTAGAAGATGACGATTGTCCAAACGATACTTGGTAATGGATTTCGCTTCGTTCGAAGTGGCAGTTCCTCTGGTGACAGAGATAGGTGGCGGGTTTGGTACAATGATACCCGTTGGGGCAGTAATCCCTCCCCATCAACTGCGATCCTGTGTCTGTCATTCCTGATACAATACACACAACAAAAACACTCCTGTACATTGAAATAGTTTTCACCACTTATAGAAAAAGAACACATAAAAATGATGGTTAAAGATTTTTCTGACGATTTTTGATCGATTGAATAACCGTAATTCTCAAATTTTTCGACGCTCTATATTTTTCGACGACTTTCTGAATTTTGGCAAAATATCGTTTTAAAATCCAAATTTTTCGACATCTCGTGAAAAAATTCGTATGATAAAAATAGTCAGTTATGAAGGGGTTCGTGTTTATAATTCTACGATTTAAAAGACTATGACGCTTAGATGATGTATATTCTTATCTTTAAATTCCTAAGTAATTCTTCACTGTTTTCTGTGGTGCCTGTTTTCGTTTATTCCTTGTGTTTTGTATACCATCCTATCCTAACGTGAAAGCGCTGTGTTACTATTGGATCCGACATTTTTTGCTTTCCACTTCGCTTTGGATAACTCGTTGCCGTTGTCTATTCCCATTCGTATTTTTATCTTCATGCGTATTATGCCGTTGTAGATAATCTTATCACGTTTTCTGTCTTTTTTCTTTATTTCTTGGTTGTATACCTTAATCTACCTAACGTGAAAGCGCAAGTGTTACTAAATTGGATCCCACATTTTCTTCACTTTCGCTTTGATAAACTCGTTCCGTTTTCTGATTCACATTCGTATATGACAATCTTTCATCGTTTGTCGTAAGATCGTCATTTCTTACAAGTTTCACAACCCTATGTTTTTAATTGATGATAAGAAACAGAACAACAAGCATCAGCAATATATTTGAACAAACAGAAATAAACTCGAGATCTCCGAGAGTGGTAACTGGAAATTTTCTCCCGTCGCGAGGTTATGGAGTGAGTTCGGAATGAGCGGAAATATAACGACTGGATGTATTATTCGGGGTTACACTGAGTGTAATACCGGCCCGTACCTTGTGTAATGATCCTGAAAAAATTCTAACTTACTGCCCTTATATGATAATCGATGCTTTCCGGTAAAGAAATCCATACCAAGAAGTTTCAAATTGTTAATTTTTCCGACAACTTTTGCAAAATCCTGAAAAAAAGTGGTGGTGTATTTTAGTGTCGAAAAATAAGAGAAATGTATACGGTACTGCTTAATGTACAACATCTGCATATCTAAATTCTAAAAACCGTTAAATTTGAAATGATATGCAGTTTCAGAGAAAAGGTGTCGAAAATATTGTGTTCCTACGGACAGATAAAAGTCGTTCCATACGGACAAAGTAAAACAGTTTACGGTCCTCTCCTTCCAGAGTGGACTCATATGCCTGAGTGTTGACCAACTACCTGTAGTTGTACAAGTAGATTTGACCACTCACGCTGTAGTTTGTACAGTAGAGTGTGTACCACTTCACCTGTAAGTTGTAGCAGTAGTAGTTTTTTGACCACTCACGCTGTATTTTGTATACGGTAGAGTTTGCCACTCACCTGTAGTTGGACATTAGTATCTCCGGAACAGTTGGTAACAAGCTGGGTATCTGCCGACAGCCAGTCACGTTAGAGTTGGTCCCCTGAGAGGGGCAGGGGAGGTGGTGGAACTACCCTGGGGGCAGTAGGAACGCAGCGGGGGCAGAATGATGAAAGTGGCAGAATCTGGGCAGCACTTTGGGCCAAGTAAGTAGAACCTTCAGTTTGAAAAGAAGAAAACAAGATCAATTCTCTGGACAAAGAATATCGTGAAGCTCAAAATCCAGACAAATGAACTGAAATCAAGGTTAAGAAATCACAAGCAAGAATGTAATACAAAGCTCAAAATCCAACACAAGTACTGTGGGGTAACCAAAACTCTAAAACTTCCATTGATGGATTTCAATCTAGACTCTAAGATGAAAGGCTAAATGTAAGACACTTTGTGAAATTCAGGACTGAGAAAGTTGTTTTAAGCTTCATTTCAAGTCATTTCAAATTTGAGAATTTTGAAGTTTGCTAAAATATTTGATATCATATCGAATTTACATAAATTTTAAACTCTTTAGTTGTAATCTCGACAGTTTATAGAATTCCCACATTAAGGACCCACCTTGAAGAACATTGTGGGACGGCAGTTGGTCATATTGTAGCCGGACAGTTACTGACCGCCCGTACAATTTTGAGCATTCTCCCACAGGCCTGCGGTCCAGTGGACGGATTGAATGTTCCTGTGGACAAGACTTGGATGTGACCGTTACCTACCGGACAGTAGAATCCCTCCGGAAAATGATTTGCATTAGCGTCCTGTTGTGGGGTGGACTGTTGGCACCACTTGTGCAGTATGTATCCCGCCTGGCAGCTACGCCACTGGTTGAACAGTCGTCTGGTCACAGTACATACCCCCGGACAGGACTGACAGTCGACAAGCTGGTTGCGGTGAGTCTGGTTGTTAAACATGCCCGCTGGACATGGGTACTGGTTACGAATTGGTCGTGTTTAGTGGGCAGTGAGTAGCCTGGGGTACAGTAGGAGTCGTTATGAGAACCAACAGGGGCCATCACAGCTGTCCACAGAAGTAGCCAGCCGGGCCAAGCTTGACAGGTCCCCCTGGCCAAAGCTCATCCTGGTATACCCGAGGCACGTGGGGGAGGAACTACTCCTCAGGGTCAGCTAGTGGCCCTGTGTACAGTTGTACCGGCAGGTCGTGGCTGTAGTGCCTGACCCCCAGGGCAGTAGTTGACCCCGATATCTACGGACCATTCTGGCAGGTACGTGTTACCACTACATGCACAATATGTACCTCTGGGGTACACTGTTTAAGTCGGCGGACGTCATCCATTCATTTGCGCTGGCAGTTGAGAGTAGAGTTATCCCTGGCCTGGCAGAAGTGGGGGCGGGGGCTGGCTCTGACGGACAATTAGGCTCGCGTGGGCATATGTCTCCTACAAAAAGCATGCAAAAGTCAATCAAGTACTGTAAATGGAAATTATTCTTTGTGGGTTTATTTTCGCTATATTTCGCGATCAATATTCAACCGGAAAGATAAACCATCCGAATGTGCTTGTGTCATTGTATTTGGGTAAATGATTGAGACTTAGAATATTTACTATCCGTGAAGTCTGAAACATCGTGAATGATAAAAGATAAAATTCGCAATTTTTGCCCTGCAAAATTAAAAGCGCTTTACAGCGAATATATTCATCCCATCTTTTCAGAGATAATCTAGCAATAATACATATCAAGATAAGTGTATTCAAATTTGCTGGAAGACAGTTGAATAATATTAATCTGGTTAACATAAATGCAGTAATTATAATTTTCCAACAACATCGAAGTTAAAACATGAACTTCTATAAACAACGGTGGCCAGTTTATATCCACTAATATATCCTGACCTGTGACATTTCCGTCGAGTGGGTTGGGTATCGTACTTGGCTAAGTACAAAGTAGTATCCAGGGGCCTACAACATCCGGTGGTGTTCGTTCAGGTGAATCGGACACGCAGTAGGAATCCCGGGGTATCAGGGTGTGGGATCAACCGATCCCTCCGTGACAGAAATAAGCCAGCCGTGACAGTTGTTCCCCTACCCAACACCCGCTGGGTGTGGCATTGACGGCTTCCTCCACTGCAGTAGTACCCCTGCGCTGCACACCCCCCGCCGGTGATCGAAGCAGACCATCCTAAGGTTACAATAGTACCCGCCTGAAAAGTAAGCACCAAAAAGTATAAATCTATTGACTGTAAACCTTGTAATTCATAACTTGTTTATTTCGTAAGTGAAGGAATTTAGCTTCTCTACAGTTTATCCTGTTACTTGATCAATGGTAGATTTTGATAGACAAGAAGAGAAAATTGTAGCTTAAAACTGATTATATAAAGGACTTAAGAGGTGAAGTCAAGAGATTTCTTCTCACTTGGTGCATCATAATACATAGTTCATACTCAAATATTGGAAAATCTGTTTGTACCCTTAGAACATCACAAGAATCTATTAAGAACCCTGACACTAATGGGATGTAGCTACAAATGCAATATAATATCCTCTGGGTTAAAATTTTGCGTATATATGACATAAGTAAAAATACAATCTATATATGCACATAGAAAAATAACTGTATAACAAAAAATTCTATTCTATATCTGCACATTTCATAAAATGACCTAAAATTAGGTAAAATTAGCATATTAAGACCAAATTCAATACCTGTCATTGTAAAGATCTATTGGTAAAGATTATATGTACCTGTGCATGATAAACAGTCAGCCAGTTTTGGCCTCATAGTTCCGTTGTTGAATTACCAAGCGGGGACATGAAGTGCATTGGCGTTTTGGGTGTTCCCACTAGGACAAGTAGTAATCCTGTGGGGACAAGGGCCTGTCGGTGTAATGTAGGATGTACCCTCCAAACAGAAATAGCCTACAAAAGACACAAAACATATACCTCCAAACAGAATAGCCTACAAAGACACACAACAATATACCCTCCAACAAAAATAGCCTACAAAACGACACAAAACATATACCCTCCAAACAGAAATAGCCCTACAAAAGACCACAAAACATATACCCTTTCTCAAACAGAAATAGGCCTTACAAGAGCACAAAACATATACCCTCCAAACAGAAGTAGCCTACAGAATGACACGAATAACATATAAGTCTAACACAACGACTGTGTATTAGCGAGAGAGAGAGAGTGATCCGTGTGTATGTAAACAGAATGTATATATACTGTAAAATATTCTACTGTTCCTTTACAAAGATTGGTTTTCATACAAGTGAACATTTATTTCATGATCCCAACAAGCAGCACAATCTGATTTTAATGGAATTCATTCATAAATTTCAAGCGCTGTGTCATCCTCTACGAGGTCGTCCTTAACTGACTTAAATGAGCTACGAAATTAGAACCATTCTTATTGAACCGCTATACTTGAAATACCTATGAAAGGTATTCGAATTGAAAACTTGAAATATCCAGATATATCCATTCATTCTCACTTTACCAACAAGAAATATGTATTTCCTGTCTAATTCGTTCCTCAAATGAAAGAAATCACATTGTAGATACTGTGATGAGGGGGAGAATATTTCGCAATGGGTTTTATTTTCACTAAGATATCAGAGTCTAATTACGAAGAATAAACCATCGCAAAGTGCTGTTCAATGTGTTGTGGGTATAGTGATTCTAGCGTTAAAATATTTACTTATCCATATGAAATTAAACCATCGCGATAAACTCTAAAAAGATAAAATCGCAAATTTTATGCCCCCGCTGAAATTAAAACCCTTTTACAGTAGGGTGATGCAAGATGACTGAACCTGTCAGGGACAGTGATACATGAAAAACTGACTTCAGGAATAGGTGATACAATAATAACTGACCTTTCAGGACAGGGTGATACAAAACTGAACCTTCAGGACAGGGATACAGATAAAACTGACCTTCGGGACAGTGGATTGCAGTTGAGCCATGCTCCCGTCGGTGTTGCTGTAGCGTTCCGTAGGACCACTTGATGGGGTAAATGCTGGACCACATCCTCCGGACAGTAATGACCAAACTGGCACAAGAAATCCCTCCATATCCTAACTCCGGTCATCACTAAACAAGAGTTGTTCAACGGCCACCGAGTTTATTAATCCGTTGGGATATATTGACGATCAATTCCTGTACGCACCAAATGACCCAGCGTCCATCCAATTACTGTCAGATAGAAAATATGATGACCTCACACATCCTTAGTAATCAGCAATATATTTGATGAAATTACAAGAAGTGAGAGCCTTCCATTCCGTAATATGAATTGAACAAACTGTGTTTTGTAAACACCAATGCCTCTGACAGGTGACCCATGTTCCCTGTTAGAAAATCTGACCTTCAACTCATATTTTTCAACTTGACCTAGAATTAACTTTGACATTTTAAGTAAATTGAAGTTAGTATAATAGTATTTAAAACTTATAACAATTGAAACTGACAGACTAATAACGATCACTCAAAATTTCCTTCATCTGGGAGTGTATCAACATTTATACGATAAGGTTACGCAATTTTGACTTTGACTTTCACCTTGACTAGAATTATCTTTGAATATTTTAAGTTCGAAATTCTGTGTATTTAGTATATCCTACACTTGTTATACAATGAAATATGACAACTAAAAAGATACACTCAAAAATCTTCATCTTGGAAGTATAAAAACATTAAAAAATGACAAGATTATTGTAATTTGGGATCAGCCTTACCTGGGGGTGAGATAGAGATACTGTAATTTGGGGACAATGCCTTACCTGTGGGTGAGCTGAGGTTGTTCTCCGTCACAGTAGCTGACTCCTGGGGGCAGGGCTTGAACACTGACTCTCCTGGTATAGGTCCCAGTGAACATCACGGTAGGTGCCCCGGGGACAGGCCATCCAGTCTAAGAACCAATGGTTCCCATGCTGGACAGTAAGTAGCCTGAGTGGACAAATCTGCGCTCTGTCCCCTGGAGAACGCAGTAGATAACGGCAGCCGGAACAGGGGTAGCACTCAAATGGCATGGGTGGTATTACCTGGCCAAATAGACATCCACTCACTCAAATGTCCGCCAATAGAACATCCACATCACTCAAAAGTGCCGCAGTAGACATCCACTCAACTTCAAAGTCCGCCAAATAGACATCCACTCACTCAAAGTACGCCAACATAGACCCACTCTCCAAGTTCCGCCAAATTAGACATCCACTCACTCAACGTCCGCCAAATAGACCATCCACTGCACTCAAAAGTCCAGTCTATATATTCACCAATAGATCGCAACTCACTCAAAGGTCCAGTCTATTATAGCACTGATGAATGTTAACACCCCCCCCCTCCATCTCCAGTTGTAAAAATCGATTGTGGCATTCTATTTTTCTCCTTAAATGAAATTTTTACTATAGCTTGCGTTAAAATAACAGTTTCAGTGTCTATTGGCTGACATAAGGTTTAATGCACAAAAGTTATGATATGTTAGTCCTCAGGAATTTCATTCTGCAAATGTCACAATGTACAGTGAAACAGTTTACTAAGTTGTCATTCTTTACAATTGTAAAGTAATTATTGTCAGGCGAGTCATAATACTCAGAAGAATCTGGAAGAGTGTACAATACCTCGCTGTAATTCCTACATGTGAACAGGCCCGGACAACAGCCCCCGGGTACGAAGTGGCCGACCGGTACAAAAGTGGTGGGGTGGTTCTTTAATAGATGATGCCGTCAGGACTGTAATAATCGCCTCCCCACGATAGCCGCTGTGGGGCGGTAAGACCAATCAGTCTCGCAATACTGACCCCGGGGCAGGGACTGCAGTCCGACACATTCTGGAGGTTTGTGGCATTGGAGTAGGTTCCTAGTGAAAGATTTTAAACACAACTCATAATCGTATTTTCTTCTTTTATGGACATCACAATGTTGGCATAGAGCCAAAATAAAGAGACAACATCATTGCTAATTAAATTACCAGACAACAATACAAGTCATTCAGCCTTTTCAAGGAATATCAATTTTGTTTCCTTTACATAAAATGCTTATCAAAAGTTACAACAAATATTTCACAGACTTGAAATTTTTAAGATTAACAATACATTTCGTTTTAGTTTAACATGTCTGAAATATTTTTGCAATACTTATTAATAATCTTATTTCATCTTCAAACACTGTTTATTTAACCATTTTTCATCGATCTATCTCCATAATTTAATGAAACACACCATGCAGTAAAAGATGAACAGCAATTGAGCTGAATCTGCGCTATTTTAAAATAGTCTGACAAATTAATAATTATATGCTATGGATCATCAGAATGATAGTCAGTGAAGCAAACTGGATTATGTGTTGCAATGTCTACCTTTAGGACAGAGAGTGAAACTGGAACTGGCATTTTGACAGTAGGCCCCGACTGGACAGGTCACTTCTGTGGGAGAGGTGGAGGACTCCGGACAGTAGTAGCCGGCCCAACAGGTGCCACTTGGTTCAACCAGGTTAGTGGCACCACAGTACAAGCCTACAATGACAAGAGTACTCAGTGTTTGAAATGTTTCCAAACAATTCATAAAAGTTAACAGTTTTCACTGTCATTTTTGACTCATCAATTGAATATTATGTGAGGAAATGGGTCAACTGAGTTTTTCTTCCAAAATGCGCATGAAATAATACTTGAAATTGAGTCAATGCAAAAAGTTAACTAAATTTTTCCTCCATGTTAAGCAGGCAGTATCTGTTTGATACGGGCAACTACTGTCCCCAGGTAGCCACACCCCCATCCGATGTCGCATTCCGAGGACATACCAGGAACCAGACCGGTCAAGGTTTCTGTGCACCGTCACAAACCGGCCGGATTCTTCTTCGTGACAACACCAATGGTTCCCGTGTTCTGTACCAACAGCTCGTAATTGTCCTATAGGTAGGGAATCATACAGCCACCATCATGATTACAATAAAAGAAAAAAACAGCTATTATATGAACCCACTTATAACGAATTTTACGCTTTACTGTGAAGTGATAATTATGTCAATAAGATTGATAATTAAAACAAAATATAAAATATTGTTGGAATATAACAATCTTTTTTGCAACCCCTGGAGTTTCACCTATAACTGTGTTTTAACTGCATCTTAAGTTAACCATTAAAAGTTCTCTGCTAACATCATTTCCTAGTAAGGTAGGAGACATATATACATGTTTATATATTGTCTCTTGGTAAAGGGTAATAAAAAAACAAATGAGAGTACTGAACAATTAATTTAACATTCAGAATGTTTTAGAGACAAAATTGTTATCATTTTCAAAATGTTCAATTTTTTTTATCTTTCAAAGCTACCATAGATTGGCTTACACTGTGCAGTAATATACTAATGTCAACTCATTTGTTGCCTTACAACAAAAAATGTGACACCATATCATACTGTGTTGCATATACTGAAACAATAAAGCATGGTACTCAATGCATGTACTGTTGATATACCACCATACTGATAAAAAATGTACAATATTGTTATGTTCCATTACAACACTTGAACCTTGATTTGTTTTAGGATTACTACTGCGCGCTGTACCACAGTACTCCAGCCAGTTTCCCACTGCCCTACTGGTACCCTTCAGGTAACTAACCGGTATGCAGGCACAAGGTGACTGTTATTCAGTGTCCAGGAGGCTCTACTGTGACATGCGGGCCCAGAACCACCTATACACAGATTCTGAACGCCGGCCAGTGAATGTGGTCAGTTGTGTTGATGGTCAGATCTAGCTGACCGGTAGTGGTCAATCTATGTGAATGGTTCAGATCAGTGACCGATGAGTGCGTCAATCTTGTGACTGGTCAAGATGTAGTGCACGGTGAGTGTTCAAATCATTGTGATGGTTAAGATCTAGTGACTGGTGACGTGGTCAAGTCTTGTGAATGATTACATATTTAGGACCGGTGAAGTGATCACATGTAGATAGTTCAGATCTATCAATTTACCGGTAAAGAGGGCAATTCTTGAGATGTTTCAGAAATTTGTTTGATGTTTTATCAGTAATGTTGGTGATTTGGTCAACTTACACTGGGGATATGTACAACAATCTAGCAACAAGAAGATCACGGTACAGTGTTCTATAGTTAACTGGCCCAAAAATATTGATGATTTTCAGTTGAACTCACGAATATACTCGCGTCAAATAAAGGAATTATATTAGCAATCCAAAAAATCCGCTCAGTAAAATGATTTGTGGATATCGACAGAGCTATGAAGTTGGCAAAAAATGGCAAAAATTGCCATTTCAATGAAAATGTCCACAAATTTCAGGAGGTTTTCCTTTCAGAAAAGCATTAAGCGCATGTGTCAAGAAAATTCATATTCAAATATGTTTTTATCTTAAATAGATACACAATTATATTATTTTTATATTGCTCGCAACATGCGACGCATCATCTATTTCTGAAGCAATAATCCTGTAGCACATTTGGCTGTTTTCAGACTCATTTGACAAAAGGCGGGGAAAATGATTCTTATTCGTTGATTCATATCTATCAATAATTAGCGAAATAAACGTCCAAATGTTGTTAATGTAATATTGCCTGTTTATATATTTACTTACTTAAAACGGTGATAAAGGTTAACTTCTTAGACACATTTTATAGAAAGAAAATTATTGGGCCTTTATTATGTATAAATCGTACCTTGTTCTTTGGATAAACTAGATTCAAAATTAGAATAAAGAATGTAAATAATACCAGTAGGGAACTGAATTGTAAAGATTGTACAAGACTTGGATTTAAACATTCAAGACTAGACTAACGTTAAACCCGTTCCTTAAAGTTCGTCACGGGTGTGTATTATAAAGCTCTATTCGAATAATATTCATGACAGGACTAGTTTACCAACTATTTTTTTCTGATTAATTCTAAATACTTGCTATACTACATAAAGTGTTCACCCATTCCACCATTACTCAATTTCAAAAATAATTCTATTGTTGAATTGCAGATTTTTTTTTAAATACAGGGAAGATTTGAATAACTTATGATCTGTTTTTGTTGGGTAGCACCCCAGTCCTTTTGTTTCTCTTGTCACACTTTGACAACATACCACAGTGTAGCTCTTAATTGTCACACTATGATGTGTACTTATGTCACACTGTGATGTGTTAGCTCTGAATGTCACATCGTGTGTAGCTCTAACTGTTCACAATTCATGATGTGTAGCATCTGATGTCACACTTGACTGTGTAGCTCATAATGTCACATTTGATGTGTAGCTTTCTGATTGTCACACTTTGGATCGATCGAGCTCTAATGATTGTCACACATTTAGATGCTGTAGCTCTGATGTCACATTTGATTGTTAGCTCTATATGTCACAAACTTTGATGTGTAGCTTCTGATGTCACACTTGAGATGTGTACCTCTGATGTCACACTTTTCGATGTCGTACCTCTGATGTCACTTTCAGATGTGATTACTTCCAGCATGTCACACTTGCATTGTACACTCTGACTGTCACAATTTGATGTGTACTCTTCTGATGTCACACTTTGATGTTAGGTATTTACTGTCCGACAAGGAGCCAAATCAGGAACACCCAACCCAGAGCCCAGATGCTGGAATGACATGTCCAAGCCGATACTACTGCCAGTCCAGACACTCAGAGCCCAAAAGTGTCCACAGGGAACCTACTCCAATGTGACCAAGCTGGACCGCTGTCACTGAGTGCACGAACTGTAACAGCTGGTCAGTGCTTGTTTGTTCTATGCAGGATTATAGTGTCATGTGATCTAATCATGGTGTAATGTGATCTAACAGATGGAAAGATTTGTTCTGTCATGTTGATTAATGGATGTCAATGTGATCTAATGGAAT
>CAJDSM010108249.1:0-11542 GCA_903981925.1 Ostrea lurida
GTTTGTAGCAATGTAACACACAAGTATACGGAATTGACAATATATCAATTTTATTATTATTATTATTTTATTCATTTATAAAGCGCAAAATTACATATAGTTTCTATTTTGTTTTAAGTATTTTACCCATCTTGAATCTATGGATATCTCGGAAGTTTTTTTCTCAGTCTTGAGTTTGAGATAACAATGTTTGATTGTATTTTGATTTCCAGAAATATAATAACATATTTTACTACAATAAAATGATGTCATAAAGGCTTAAGGCGTTATTGATAGCTATAAATATTGTTTATGCTATTTAGAAAAAAAATATGGTATTTCGCATCTTATCTACCATTGTTTCTGAATCAGTGATGTCACAAATTTCTTCCATTTCCCTAAAATTCAGTCTATAGTCTTGACAGGCATATATGCAATTACAGTGTATGTATATTATGCATTATTTTGTATATTTGAATTTTTTTGGTATACATATGTATTTTGTGAAGCCCACTATGGACAATGTTGTATTACATTACATTACTGTGGCAAACATTCATGTGTGATTTGCCTCCATTTTCAGCTGTTGGTAACTGCCTTCGATACTAGTGTTCCTGAGATCACCACATCCGCAATAGTGACTATCACCATCACACGCAACCTGAATGCTCCAGTTTTCTCCGCGAGTCGATATGAAGAAACCGTCTACGACTACATCGGCGTGGGAAGCAATGTCCTGAAGATCACAGCCACTGATGCTGATGTGACAAGTCCAGAGAATTCTGTTATCTATGATCTTCAGGATAACTCGGGATTCTTCACCATTCACCCATTCAATGGAATGATCACTGTTGACAGAAGGCTTACGGAAGACACTACTAGGAGGACAGTCTATGTAGTATGTGGAAAAATTCATGCATTTGTATTTTGCAATTCTAATTTTCACAAATTTGCAAAATCTTCAAAAATTAGATAACTACAGAAAATACCCATTGTATGATTTGAGTTGATGTAAAGAAAATTTGTTTTAAAAATTGTCATTGTTTACAGTTTGGTGCTACAGCTACCGACCAAGGAAGCCCCGGCCGAATTGGAACTGCCACGGTCACTGTCAATGTAATCCGTAACACCGGACAGCCGACTTTTGTGACCTCCATTAACTACGACGTGACGGTCACAGAGAGTACCTCTGTACTAGCCACCCTGTTACAAGTGAGAGCAGTGGACAGTGATGATGCCAGCACACCCAATGGACAGATCCGTTACAGCATTGTGGGACCAGCCAGTGCTTTGTCTTACTTCACTATCGAGCCTGTGTCGGGTAACATTACCTCCCGCCTGTCCCTCGTCAGTGTACCGGATGATATATACAGGGTAAGTCACGCTTGTGTACACGTTATCAATGAGGTTTAGTGTTACCGTGTAACTTTGTCTATAGTGAAGGCATTAAAAGTCTTGTTAAAAGCAAATAACTATGGAAGTCTTCCCATTCAAAAAATGCATAAGAATTCTACGGGTACAAATGTAACTATGGCTAATTTGCATTGAAATAGGACCGATTTTTGTATTCAATAAGATGTACTTATTGATATCCCTAGTATTTTGGCTAAGCCTGTTGCCCAATCCTTTTGAGTTACTCAATAAAATGTTTTAAATCAAATTTTCCTTTTCTACTGAACAGTTCACAGTGCAGGCCACAGACTTGGGTATTCCAGCATTGTCCAGTCAGATTTCTGTCACCATCCGAATCCAACGACTGGGTCTGCCTTCATTCGACCAGGGTGAATACACTGTGACCTTCAATGAAGACTATGCTGTGGGTAACAACATCATACAGCTTCAGGCTACCGATCCACTTAATACACAGCTGCAGTATGACATCACTGGTGAAACAAACTCCCTAATCATGTTCAGGATCAACTCCGAGACAGGACAGATAACTCTAGCACAGTCTTTCCGATCAGACCCGGCCAATTCTTTCTTGATTCGTGTGGAAGCTTTCAGAACAAACGACCCGACAAAGAGAGCATCAACCAAAGTAAGAGTGTTTGTTACTAGGAATACCGGGGCACCTGCCTTCATCCATGGAAACCTGGAGATCACTATTCTGGAGGACCAAGCTCTGGCTGTGGGAATTACTGATGTCAATGCAACAGATCCAGACACTGTAAGTTCTTTTTTTTTTAAAGATATATTACTTATCAACTGCACACAGAATTTGTAGATTATATAATTATTGTTTTGTTTACTTAATCAGGGAGAAAATGGTCGCATCACCTATGTTTTACGAGGAGCTGATTCAGTGCCCTCATACTCTGATGTCTATTTCTACGTCAATCCACTCAGTGGTGTATTGTACGTCACCAAGCGACTCTCAGAAGACACACAGCGTCCTGCCAGATATGTTCTTTCCATCACAGCCTTTGACAATGGCGTTCCTCAACTTACTGGGCAGGTCACTGTCACTGTTAACGTCATTCGTAATCGCAATGGACCAGTTTTCTCGGGCAGCGTATATGAAACCACTATCGACGAATCAACATCTGTTGGCTCCAGTATCATTCAAGTCCAAGCTACAGATGGTGATGGGGTAAGTTTAAAAACAATTTTTTAAAAATTCTGTTTTTATATAGATTTTTGTCACTTTTGTGTAGGATCATGGATGGCATGCATGTTTGGAAAATTCAATGAGTTGGATATATCTATACGTGAGAAATGTGTTATTGTTTTCATTTTATTTTGTCAATCATTTTAGCTAAATGAAATGTTCTGATTATATCAGATATACATTAGAAGGACTTTGTTTATTAGCGAAGAATATTGAGTTCAAAAAGGATTGTCTTTGTTCACAAGGACCGTAGGTAATCGGCTACAAGGCATCATAAGTGGAAATTGCATCAGGAACCTCTTGTACTGGACTAAGGATATATGAAGTCTCGTGTTATTTCCGTGCTCTCAGTGGCTCCTAACAGCAGACCGTGACAGAAAAGTTTGTGTGACATATCTTATGCACTAACCATATCAATCCATAAGTCGCTAGAACTGACCTTTGGAGATACTCACGATGGATTGAAAATTGATATTTCTTTGTGTGCTAGATGAACTGATACAGCAAACAAGAGATAGCCAAGCTCCATGATAGTACCTTTCTCCAGATTTGCATACCGTCCATAGTCATCTATTAATGATGTCGCAGGTCGTTACTAATCCCATGTCCTCCATGTTTTTCTAGCAGAGTTCATTTCGTACAATTCTGACGACTTTTAGGGATATATATAACGCTGTTTATCCCAAGGATACCTGATCTATGTGTCACCTTTTCTCGGCGACTAGATGCATGATCAGTCCTTCTATGTTGATATTTTTGGGGATACCGCAACAATTTGTTTGATCTATCTATTCAAAACTTAGATTTACACTACCTCATAGTTTGTCACAGTTGTTGTGGGATCAGGCGTCGAGTCGGTCTGGCGGCACTCTATTAGACCTAGCCTATGCCTGGACAGAGACGGTTTGTTTCCCCTGACCTCCTCTCACCAGCTGATTGTCAGGCCAGAGACTCGGCAGCTATTATCTAAAGTCTGCCATAGCCAGACTGTGTCCATCTTCGTGTCAGAAACATCCATAAGCCAACTTCCAGCCCCAACAACTACAAACAGCTCAGATCTACGATGCCTCGCCATTGGTACCCTTAGTTACAGCTCGGTACTGTGACTGCTACAAGACGCCGATAGAATGTTGTCTACAACAGAGACGTAAGTGAAGATCAATGAATATATTAGTTAATAGTGAACCTCTTGCAAATTTTAGAAATATCCTCCGACTGTTTTCCTAACCAAACTGAAAATTTTAAGTCTGCATACAGCAATGCACTTTAGTTTAGTAAATTCAGAAAAACAGTTGTAGACATATCTCTCCAGGGCAGCAAAATTCAGACTTTGTTATATTCAATAAAAATGCTATTTTCCTTTCATCGGAAATTTTATAAATATCATACTATCATGCAATAAGCATGAATTATTATAAGACGTTCATTACAAATGTGTTCACTGAACTTGTTATTCAGGTCTGTTTGTAATTTGTTAACAATACTATATAGTATATTGAATCTTGAATATTATTCTGGTTTACAGACAGACAATGCTGAGTTTGATTACTCAATGGACACGGACTTTGCCGATGTGAACCAGTTCTTTGACGTCACAAAAGATGGAAAGTTTGTGAGAAAATCACTGCTCAATGCTGATGGCAGAACTGTGTTCCACTTCCGTGTGTGTGGCTATGACCGCAGTTGGCAACCCAAAGGCAGGAAAGCTGACTGTTACGTACTGTGATTTACTCTTCCACCGGGAGAGAGAGAGTAGGCTATACTCTTGATTGTACAATGCCATCGTTTTTGAGAATATCTCTGCAGACAAACATTCTCCACAGCACAAGTGGAGACATGACCCAGATACCAACCTTGTGTGTTCCATCCTTTTGTTTCTCCATCGACAACGTTAGTAAGTCATTTCCCTTTCAAGGCCTTGAGTTTGTTGTGTGTACCACTTTCAAAATATGATAATAATGATTAAATTGTCAATTTTTGCGTTTAAGTGAAGTAAACAAGAATGTGTTTAAATAACATTATATTATCCAAATTTTTGTGTTTAAAAAACTTGGCAATAAAAACAAGCACCAGCTAAAAGAATTTTTGTATTTTAATTAAGGTTTTGTTCAGCAATATACAGTGTGTAATAAGCTTGTCAGTTACGAGTGAGTGGGACTTCGATAGAGAGGATCAGCGGCAATAACATTGTCGTCATCGGGAGTGAGGAAAGGCCAGAAGACAAACGTCAGGCCACCAATCAGCAGGCACCATACGGTAATTAGACGAGAGCCTCCCTGTAATTTCAATTTCACCATGAAATATCTAAATACAGTACTGTTCAAGAGGTTTTGAAAATCTAATCATTTCGAGTAGTTTTGAAATCACTATATGTATGAATGTACATGTTTAAACTCTTTTCTTGTGTGAATTACTTTGAATTTTTAAACTTTTACGTTCTTCTTTTTTTTCTTAGTGTACAACACTTCCAGAATGCTACAAGTGATCATACCGTATTGGATAGGAACGATAGCCCCAGCAGTTCTCTACTCCGTAATTATCACACAGCTCGTGATCAACAGAAACTTCTTGTAGGAGCGTCTCAATCACGCCCCGCTGGAAGCAGTGTATTATCTAAGTACAGGTAACTGCTTATAATTCATATCTTCTATTCTAGACACGCATAATGAAAAATCTGATTTATTTTTTTAAAGAGTTCAGGATATGTAATTGATAAGCTATTTGGAATTTACAGGCTACAGATCCAGATGCCGGTCTAAACGGTCAGTTGTCTAGAAATTTTGGATTCTACTGTTCCGTTTGGCTTTAATGCATCCAGTTGGAGCTATCTTTACATTCCGTGAATTTTCTCGGTACCTCAAACGTTGACCTCAATCCTATACCTTCCAAGTGCGCGCATCAGACAGGATCAACGGCTACGAGCGACAGGCCACAGAAAACAGTCTACACGTATTGTTATATACATGTACAATGTTTTTGTTGATATATTGGCAATAAAGACAATTCATGACAATTTCTTGTTTGCAAGAAGCTTCATTTTCTATATTGCTTAGAAGGTTTTATTGAATGCACTTTTTAGATTGATCTGATTGAGGACAAGAACAGATTTGTTCTTGGAATTGAATGTTCCATCCTCGTGAGGTTCAGTACCATTGAAACCACAGAGAGAATCCAGAATGCCATACACAGAAAATACGTCAATCATCGAGTCATTCTGCCAGGCGTTATATTACAGACACGGCCAGCTCAGCTAATATGAGAGATACTCTGATGTTACATTCGTGGTAGCTGATCCACAATATTTGATATAATCTAGTGGAAAATACTCAGTTAATTCTGTAGTACATGTAGATACTACAACAATTGTATAGATATAGAATTACAAATTAGTTGTCCAGTGGTGAAGTGATAATTAATATTTACTTTTCTTCAGATTGCTATACATCTTGTTTTTAAAAGAAAGCACGAATTGTATTTATGCACAATAGATGAAACAAATTCGCTGTTTTACAGGGTGGAGCATCAACATGTCTGTGGAAACTTAGGCAGATTAAAGTGCCTCGGTCGCAATGTGAAGCTTGTCGCGCTTCCATTCAGCATACGGTAACATCCAGAGTGTATGTTTGGTCTCGCGGCCGCGGCAGCATCGGTATCGTGTGCATGACAAGTCTTACACTTGGTGGAGTGGAGATCAGTGGTCGCATTCGTCGTCTGTCCCTGCTATCGTTATACTCTGTCATTGTTGACTCATCAATTCTCTTCTACTCCTGTCAAGGTAACATACTTCTTTTTGTTTTAGTAGCAGAAATTTTTAGAAAGGAAATTCGAGAAATTATCCCATATTAAATGGTTTATGCCTGTATTTTTCATTCTGTTTTGATATTTTGTTCTTTATCCAATTTAGAATGAAATTATACAGCATGAACCTGTTGCTTATTGTGACATGTTTGTATTATGCTTGCACTTTGTGATATGATATTTCAGATACAGCAAGACCTGCAAAGCTACAGATTTACAGGAGAAACTAGAAACCAACCCGACTTTACCAATCCTCCCAGCTTCCTGAAAGATATCGAAAACAAGTAAAGGCAACATTATATAATCTTTCTCCTCTAGTGTGTAGGTCAGTGAACATGTGTTTCAAGTTACAATGTGAATGGAATATTGTGTGTAAGGATGTTTTGGACTCTTTTGCTTTATTCATTCAGTTTGTAGTGGTAGGATTGTAATTTGTTAAAAACTCACTGTCTTTTTAAAATGGCTGGCAAACATTTTTTCTCACTTTAGATATTATCACAAATTTCACCAAACTTTCAATTTAGATTTTTCGTCATTTGAAAGTTTTTAACCTCATGATTTAAATTCAACCTAGTTTAATTTCCTTTGTTATGTATATGACATTTCATCTCTTTCCTAACAGAGTTTGACATGTATGTGCCCGGATGAGAACAGTCACGATTTAGGAGAAATTAACATGAGTTTTGACGTGATGCATCCAGTTCGCAAGCCAACTGGAGTCAGGGTGGTAGCCTGCAAAAATCCGTGTAGACAACGGAGCAGTCACGTTCATTTATAGTTCCTCTACGCAAATCAGGTAGAAATCAAATTTTTCGTCCCACTCCATAATACATAGTAGTAACCTTCTTATGATGCATAAAGTAATATTATATAGCAACTAGTTCTTATGATGATTTTTGTTTACTATCTAAGTGCATATATACTAGTACTTGGTGTTGGTATAGCACTATGAAGAAACATGCACACAAAGTAAGCTGTTACCTTGATTTCTACTGCATTTGCTCCATTTTGTAATACTATTTTTAAATACAATGGATTTCATTATTTCCATGTTACATGTAACATTCAGTCTTTGAAATTTTTTTTTTTTTATAACTAATCAACATGTTGAAAGTCAACTAAAAAAAATCTACATTTTGTAGTAGAATACGAAGTTGATGCTTGGTGAGCATAATAGAATTTTTAAATATTAGCTTTAAATTACAAAATAAGCTTTATTGTAGATATAGTTTGAACTTTAGTATCCAATTCTGAGCTTCCAATGCTTCAGTGCTTTTTGAATATTCTCCTTTTTGCAACCTGTTTTTCTGTTAATCTGGCAATGCAAAGTCTTTTCTCACATTTTTAATGAAATACCCAAAAAACTGTAGATGCAATAGGTACTAAATTTCTTGAGACTTGTACTTTTAATAGATATGATATTTCTCACCTGAGCTAGAAGTCCTTGAGCTTTTCTGATCAATATTTGGTGTCTGTAAAGTTCAGATGTTACAAGAGTGACACGACCAATGTTAACTAACATTGGCACAAAGCATGGTAAATAGGGTTCAAAGCTTCCTAATTTCCTGAAAGGAGATATACGAAATGTAAAAATAAGTGTCACTACGCAAGTTCTTATCTGTATAAATTTTATAAATATATTCTTAACATAAAATCATAGTCCTTAATATTCTTTGAGACAAATCGGACCATATATTCCTGGTTTTGGAAAGATAAGAAGTTGATGAAGAATGTTAAATTTGCACAATTCTATTCATACTTGAATTCTAGGTTACCTTCGTTTGGATAAAAAGCAAATGCAATTCACCCTGTACATAAAACACAACTGTCAGCAGTTGTATGATTAAATTATTCATCATCATCAAATAATCTGAATGGATTGAACTGATGTTTTGCGTTTCTCTGTAACTCTTATTTTTATCTTTGGAGCTTCAATTTTGAGATTAGGAAAAAAATTGTAGAATGTACATTGCGTATTGCCTTAAGTATTTTATTAACCACTGGACAGAAAAGCCAAATTGCATAGAACTTTCTTAGTAAATAGCATTCAAATAAGAATTCAAGTGTGAAACAATCATTATCCTCTGATTTCAAGTTTGCTCACATGAATTACCTACCTACCGTTGCCTTATTGTACAGCGTACAATTGTGCAAGTTTCAAAAAGACAACCTTTCTGCCTTCGCCCCCCCTCTTTCCTGGGTCAGGGCATCCTTAGCAGAAAATAAGTTCTACGAAACCAAAGGGTAACAGTTTGTCAAATAATTTGACATGTATTGATGCTGATTAGTAGATGCACACATATAACACCTGGGTCACTGGTCATGACGCACAGGGGATTTAAAAATTTACATCTGGGAGAATGAAAGTTCTAATAAATCTTGTTCTTGAGAGACACCAAGTTTACTAGTGTCAAATTAATTGCAAGCTTCCCAGAGTGCGAGATGGGACCACGATTAGAAATTGTTTCATGTATTGAACAATTGAATAATCTTTTCAAGAACCAAGCGGTTAAATTTGCAATCTAATAAAAGTTTGTTAATATGCTGACAGAACCCTCGGACACTTGCATTCCACTATATTTATAAAGGAAACATGATAAATTGCTTCAGTGAGTGAGTGGCCCACCAAGCCTCTTCTATTTCATTGACTACTGACCTAAATGAAAACTTTTGTGGGATAGTTTGTTGTTTGCTTTAATATATTTTGTTTTCCATTCATGCATTCATGTACATGCATTGAACAGATCTGAATTCAGAAATCAATATTATTTTGGTTTATTTTTAATTATCAATTCAACATTTATAGTTCACAACTACTGTGTTTATTCTTATTTTTCAGAATAGACTTGTCACCGGTCTCCAAGAAAGAACCATACTATACAACCAACTCTTATTCCTATCAATCCATTGCTAACATCAAGGATTTTTTACTAGTTTTTTAAATAATTTAGTGATCCAATTTTTATCTATAATTTAACCTCACTACACAAGTATTGTACTTTTGTAATAAAACTTTATTTACAGAATATACAGCTATTTTACTCTTTGTTCTCATATCGGGGATGTCTGGTCAAACAGCCAGTCAGTAGCAGTGGATCCAATGCTGCGTGGAAAGTTCTGTTGTTATACCCTACTAAACGTTCTCAATATTCTTACGAAAAAAGTCCATACTCATGATTGTTTGGACCTGGGCGGGCCGGAGGAACTTTTAAAAAATCGACTGTTTAAAAAGACTGTTGGCCCGCCGATCGTCATATGGCGCTAATTGTGTTTACTTTTCCATATTTCCCTTTTTTTTACCGGTCCTTTCCCAAAGCTGTGGTTTTTTGTCAACAATCTTGCTCTTCTTCGCGTGGAAAAAAAATAACCAAACCCCCCCCGCGCGGGCCGAAAATAAAAAAAAAAAAAAAAGAAAAACATAAAAAAAAAAAAAAAAAAAAACGATACGATATTGTAAGAATTTTTTAATTCATATGCAGAGATTATTGAGTGGTGAAATTTTTGAGTCAACATATCCTGGCATATCTTTGATAGTTCGGTTCAATCATCATTTCGCCGCTACATCAGTTCTGCAGTTCAATACTTGCTGCTAATTCTAAGTATATTTAGGGACATACATCTTCGTAATTTTTTTTGTCACCACCTGAAAAAGGGCTAGTCCGCCGAAATTTGTCATCACTTCGTAAAGTTTTACCGATTGAGCGAATTTGGAGAACCGCGTAGCAACGATAATATACGTTATTGATACGCCGAACATAAATGGACGCTATTTCCGTAATCATCATGACGATGCGAAGAAGAGACATGATCGAGTTGCTGCTAGACGGGTAGGTCTCATTATAATGATCAAATTGAACTGGTTCTCCCGGCCGAAATTGCAAGCTAGGGATGGCTGGTAAATAAGGAAAGCCAAGATGGCGGGCGGTGAGATCACCTTGTCAGATAAGTAGTAAACATGTATCCCTGGGCGACAGGATCAATTTTTTTTTATTATATTGATAGTGAATTGCGTAAGCTGCCCTGTGCGCTACGTAGTTGCGCAGAAATCATGTTTTTCATTATCTCCGTGCTATCTTTGTCTGGTGAACGTGTGGAGAATGCTAATCCGAATGGAAAATTTCAAAGGTGGACTATCGCACACAATTGCTTGGGCTACATTTCAATAAATCTTGTGAAGTGTACTGTTGTCTGACGCGTTTGGTGTCTGGTGCTATATTCATGTATGTATCTAGCTTGGTGTTAAGTGTATGAGCCAGTGTATGTTATCTGCTACGGTGTGGTGTTAGGTGTATGGATAGATGTAGCTGATGTATTCTATAAGCATTGGGGCAAATTATACCCACGTAGATCTCTTGTAATGAACTGTCTTTTAATATCATGCGATGATTGCTTGTCTTTTCTTTTAGTGTTATGACCCTTTTGGTTTGTATGAATTACATAAAATCTTAAAGTGCGATTCTTTTAATATAATTTGGTGGATAATAAATGATTTCATAATTAATTATTATCGATGCTATTAGTGATAGTGCAGAGATTAGTAGACTGGAATACGGGGATTAACAGAACATTAGCCAATTGGCAGGGCATAATCTTTGTATGCTTGCCTTGTAACTTTTTGAGCATCTTTCACCCGCGAAATGCAATATTTGGTAAATACTTGTATGCACTGAATTCTTGTGGGATACTAGAGAGGTTCTAATGAGCTTCAAATTGGATTGGCAATCCTTTAGTAGTGATCTGAAACCAATTTTTTTAATGCTTTTATATATATATCATATATATATATATTAATATAATATAGTATATATCTATATTATATTATATATATATGATTATTTATAATATTATATATATATATAATATATAATATAGTCAATCTGTTTCGAAAGTTTGTTAATTCATTGTTTCCCCAGGAATGTTTCGCACATTATAAAACTCAACAAAAACACGATATATAAATGGGTATTGTAACATTGAATCGTACTGTCCCACTGTCATATGTTGCCTGACACATAAAATAAAGTAGCAGTTGCGACATTGAATGTTACTAAAGTGAATAAAAAGAGTTCATTTTAACTTCACGATAGGAAATCATTTCGTTATCAGTATTATTGATTAACAGAGACGTGTTAATTAACATGCAAGATTCCAGCACCG
>CAJDSM010108268.1:332-18989 GCA_903981925.1 Ostrea lurida
CAAAAAATGGTCAATGGTATAATCGATAATATACATCAAATTTGTGAAATTACATCGAATAATTCATTTTTTATAGCTTAGTCCACGGAATTTATTGACAACTCTTGTGCATTGATTTCTATTATTTCATCATAAACTTGAGTTAGCTGCCATTAGAGGACTATTTGCCAAATGGTTCTACATGTAGTTACGTTTTGATATGTTTATTTAGTATGCTGTTTCATCAATATACATGTATACGACTTGAAGTTCAAAATGTTTGGTAAAAAATTCTGAGTCAAAACCATGGATTTTCAGTCAAGGAATTATCGACAATCAAAACAATTAATGCAGGCTATTCCACCTTTCTAAAGTTTATACCGTATAAGTAGAAATTTTAGCGAGGATTTAATTTTGGCATTATTAGCGAGGACTTCGAGATCGCTAAAATTAGATATCGCTAGCAATTCATTCCAAATAATTGGTAGGGCTTTTAAAAGTAATATGTTATAAAATCGCTAAAATTATTTACCGCTAAAATAAAATACGACTTTTTATGGAGAAAACGCTAAATTTGCGTCTCGCTAAAAATTCTACTTATACGGTATATCATGCGTTGTGAATAATTTCCTGTTTCAGGGGATAGCCTTGACTACCACAATGGAATGAAATATTCAACAAAAGACCAGGACAACGACATCAGTCGTCGTGAAAACTGTGCGAATCTGTTTGTAGGAGCATGGTGGTATAAAAATGGTTATAATTCCCACTTGAATGGACAGTATGCAAATTCTGCCGTGATCAGTTCTAAGTATCTTAACTGGTATATGTGGGGAAATAGACACGAAGCACTGAAAAGAACATCCATGATGATCCGATCTCGGCTATAGATATCTGTCACTACGCTAAATAAAGGCAGTGAGACATTGTCTTTGTATTTTTACTATGACTCAGTTTAATTGTTTCTCTTAGGTCTCAAACTACCAGAAAATGGCAAGAAAATTCACGGTTAGAGGAGGAGCATGTTTTAATGAATCAATATTTTAGTTTACCATGGCAACCAATTTTTCAATAAATAATGTCTTTATTTATTGAAAAATAGACACAACAAAGAATTTATATATGTCCAGATCACATGGTGCTGCTTGCCTGGAAAATGGGTCGAGATTGCTGAAGCACCCTGTTCAATCCATGAGAGGGAAATTTTCTGCAAAAAGGATGAAAACCTTACCAATTGTTGGACCCCCACTCAACTCCAAAAAAAAATTTTCACCAGTATAGATGACATATATCAAGTTCTTGCAAAAAATCCTAACCTTTCCAACAAGGCCAAATTGGTTATAGGTTCCTTGATTCTATCTCAAGTATATTTTGCCATTCATATGAAACATGCTATTTTCCGCTTACCCGTTTAAAGTTTGAAAGTAGAAGTAAGGCGACGCCGAGTATTCAACCTTGTCGCATCATTCGATTTGCAGTTCCCCCATAAAATTCCACAAAAAGGCCACACTTGGGGAATGCCCAGAATGGCCCCCTTGATGTATTAATACTGAAATCCACAACATTTTTTTTTTTTTTTTTTTTTTTTGAAACCATTTAAATCTGTAATACACTTGTTCTGCATTAACTACAATTGTTAACCATTCGGTAACTTTACTTTCCGTAATTTGCAAGGGGAGGGGTATATTGAGACCTTAACTTTAGCGTCTTAAAAATCAGACAGTCCTTAAAAGTGTCTGCTTTACCATTTTTTTCATTTGGTTTTCGAGCGTTCACTATTTGCTTCGTGTTCACATTTTTTGTAATCACCGTGTATGCTATTGATCTTAGTAGTACACTAAGTTGCCCCTTTTTGGTAGCTTAAAACTCTGAAATAGTACCTTTGTTATCGATTTCTCAGAATAAAAATGTACGATTCTATCACAAAAAGTTTGATGCCATTCGATTGAATAACAAAATAGAGATCATTTAAAAAATCACTATCCGGAACTCTCCGTGTACTACATTTACTCCGTATCTGCTTTGCGCGCGCTTATGAATAATGTTGGAATGGAACGCAACCACGTCTGCAAACAGGATATAAATAATATACGGTACCAATTTTTATGCACCAGATGCGCATTTCGACAAATTATGTCTCTTCAGTGATGCTCAAACCGAAATGTTGGAAATCCGAAACATGAAAGTAAAACTTTATAAAAGTGATCAATGTAGTGCCAAAAGATTGGGGCCAAAAACTTCGAAGGGTCAGAGCTATGCCTGAGGGAGATAATCCTTAATTTTGATATGAATTTCTATAAATTTACCACTGCAATTAAATACATATCCGTATTTCAAGCTAGTAACATAGTACATAGCAACTGGGATCAATTATATTTTTGATTTATTAATTAGCCCACGCCAATTAAAAATTCCTATCTGAAATTTTACAGTATATTGCATGCAACAACTATCAATAATTACATACATTTAAAATTCCTGACTCAAAGTTAAAACGTCTAGAAAGTTGCAGTCCGTTAATTGTAAATAGTACATTGTATAGATATCATGTGTATGCATCATTTACGCTGTTTTATATGAATGCGAACACTTTTTAAAGAGCGATATATCATTTTGACGATGAATTTTACAATCTATTCATATTAAATGCATTTGCTTGATTTTTCATATTTGATCGTAAACATTGCATACAAACAGACAACCAAACAAAGTAACATTTTCAATACACATTCATCATGCAGGATATTTTGATCTGACTTACGTATATATGTTTTCAGTGTAAATCTATGTCTGTATTCGGTTAACAAACATGGTTAATTTATTTAATCTTATTGTTTTATATTGTGATTATATAATGATAAATTACGTTCAATGCACTTGATATATCGAGGCCTATATGGTGTTCAATTTCACAATATAATTCATAAAAGATGCTTCTGGCATTCAAACAACTTTCCTAAAGGTCTTCAGTACGATAAATTCGTTACAGAGCCAGTTTGGGACATAATACGGAGACATCAAGGGTGTGAAATGGAAATCCGTATTGGGCAAGGTGTAGCCTGATACTATTAGTTACAAAGTAAGCTTGGGAGGTAATACGGAGTCATCCAGGGTATGAAATGGAAATCCGTATTGGGCGAGGCGAAGCGGAGTCCCAATACGGATTTCCATTTCATAACCTGGATGACACCGTATTATGTCCAAAACTGACGGTGTAACGAATTATCCCGCTGAAAACCTTTAGGAAATTTATTCAGATTTCAATATAGCATCTTTTATAAATTATTCAATTAAGAAATCGAACACCATATAGGCAGGTATCGTGCACTCAAAATAATTATTATATAATCACAATATAAAACAATAAGATCAAAACTAATAATGTTGTTTGAAACTGAATGCAGAAATAAATCTATATTGAAAGCATATAGGTGGTAGTTATATAAAGACTAAAACATCCCTGCACGGAGATGGTGTATTAAAATTCCAAAACCTCTGTTATGTGACGTCACAATTCAAAATTAAGGGGCGTCGTAAGACTCAGAGGTGACATCACAATTAAAAGGAAACCTAATATTGAAAATTTTGGGGCCTCGTATGACTCGTGGTGGACACTACAATTGAAAGGAGATTTCAGGTTCATGTGATGGTTTTTTTTCTAATCATAGATCAACAGTCTGGTTGGACATATTCAGAGCACTAAATGTGTTCCTCTATTTTACTGACATTTATGTATATTCTTTATGAGGAAGAAATTCATTCAAAGCTTGTACAATGAAAAGGAAGATAATCTCATAGCGTGGCCTTCTCAATTCCAACATTCGATATAATATGACGATGTATTTATCATATCAATAATAATGAATTTTCATTCATATGTCGAATTCAATTACTTACCAAACGACTAGAATAAACGGACACCAACAGGAGTCTTCATGTCTTGCTTCGTACTTTATATGTATATGAACATTGAATTAACGGGCAAACTACTATCAACTTTAGTGAAACGGGACGATTTCAGCTTCTCCATCTCATACATCCCATATTTATGTAGCAAATATCCCATCATCACATGCATTTATGGTTGTGTATGTCTCTACATTAATTCGATACACAAGGCTTGTCTGCGTATGATCAGTTTTTGAATCAGGAAGCTACTAAGACAAGTTATTGATGCAGGGCGTTCAACAGTTACGTTTAAAGGCAGCTCATTTCGTACAATTCTATGGTCTGTTATAACAACGTTAGTTTAAGCCAAATTATGACCTATACATTGATCAAATGCTGTCTGATGTGTTTCATACTATAGCTTTAAGCGTTGTTCACAACACTCATTGACTACGATTGTCGTTTACTGAATCAAGACTATGGGCTCAGGCGGATTGCTGACCGGTCAACAGGGATGCTTACTCCTCCGAGGCCTGATCCACTTAGTGTGTTCAGGGGTCCGCTGCATTGTCCAATCTCTGTTTTGTGTTCCTATTTAGGACTTCGGAATTGATTCACTGTTGTATGCTTGGCCTTGTACATCAAACATTTGTCTGAAGCGGATAGATTAGCGTATATACTCAACGTTCTTTTCGTTTTTTCAGATATCCACTGATGTTTCCTATAAAGCAATGAAATAGATTAATTCGAATGGTGCGAACATTGCAGACTTCGGATATTATAATTGTATGTCTCCATCGATATCACATTGATAAATGTATAAATTTAGCTTTTCCTAATGACTCCGAGGTGTATTGGATGTCCTGCTATTTTTATTGTTACTAAAATTGTAATGAAATATCTTTCAAATTTTCTTGATCTATACAAAAAGGCGAATTAAGATCTGTCAAACGTATATAATAAATAAAAACATTATACAGCAATCATAGTATTAAGCAATACAACGACCCTTCGACCAAAGCGAAGGAGGATCAGTGCCACTGAGGATTAGCATTGCTCTGCGACCGGTCACCCCGCGCATGGACCTAGTCGAAATAAAGTAAACGGGATACCCGTCGTCAAACATAAAGGAAAATGCAATCTAACTAAAAGAGTATGAACACAAATCATTTCAATCGATCAACTTGGATATATTTGTATTCGCAATACAAGGTCATATTATAGCGACCGGAGAATGTGTGCACATGACTTTTTGTTGTTAGCAGTTGCCTTCGTTTGAAAAGAGTCCCCCATAGCCATAGCATCTCTTACAGTATAACAAATCAACTGGGAGATATACACATGGCAGTCATATGATATATTATACATAAAGCAGAGTTTGACGATTGCAAGTTTAAATCATCACCTATTCACATAATTAAGTTTCGGCTGCATTTAGAAGCAAAGTTCAGTGAATATCAAATATGGAGCAGATTATGTTCGTAATTCTGTGAGTGTCCCTTATATCGATTATTCGGATACATCAACGGCCATGTATAGAAAAAATGTATTTGTATATTGAATAGTACAACCATCTATATACCTATATTAATGATTGAAACGGCCAGCATTTGGTTTCTTGTTATCCGTAACCATTTTGTGAACAAATTGTGCTCTTCATACGAATAGTAAAAAGTATTAGCTCTAATAATGTGGCACAATTGGTTGCCCATAGGATACAAGGATTGTAGATAGCCCTGTCTCCAAGAGACTACATAAATATTATCGATAACAAACCCAAAGCATGCTCTAATATCTCTTCAGAGTACTTTGTTTGGGCATTCAGCAGTGTTTTTTCTTAACAAAAATATGTGTCCCATGTTTCCTAACGACCAAGAAAATTTGAATTCCATGTGCGTCGTTTTTGTTAAAAGCAATTTCTATAATTGAAGAAGTCTAATTTTAATTATTGTGAGAATCGTCGTGTTAAAAGTGTGAGAAAATGAATACTTTGATGCAATCAAGTTTTAAAATTCTCCTGGATTTTAGTTATCCAGAAAGCTCTTTGAGTTATAAAAAAATCCACATCTGAATTGACACCACTTCTGGAATATGTAGTGAGACAATATCACTGAAGAGACTCTTTAATAGCTTCTAGTAATTTAGTGAAAACGTAAAAAGACGGCTTGTTAGATGACTACTGAACCAGTCGATGTATTTATTGTAAGGTTTTTATGCATTTCGGATCCAATAAAGGCTATGGCTATTTACACATTTATTCTGATTCTTCAGAATATTTTAATCAAGTACTGAACAGAAAGGTGATTTGTAGAATTTCATCTTTAGTGAAATTGCTTGAAGTTATAAGTAGTTCCCAGATGTTGAAGTAAAGGCAAAATTATGCGGAAACAGGATCAATCTCCAAGCCTAATCCTAGTTATTAAAGGCAATTTAAAAGTAACTTTTACCCAAACAAGACAAATGTTGTTACTAGCTTACATCAGCTGGAACTAGTCCTCTCCCTCAGATTTTGTCCAAACGTCTGCATATCCTTCACAGAATTTATATAGTCAGGAATTATCGCCATTTAAATGAGCGAGGTTTCTCGGATTCTAGACCTTTAAAAAAAGTACTTAAAGATATTCACTTATGGCTATAATCATATCCCCCGATAAATCATATGACATTCGAGACTATAATAAATTGAGGAAGTAGGAACATGTCATTTGAGGATTCCGGGTTGTAAATGTTTCAATATGCTAGCATGTACGTCTGTTGTTTAATTAAATATATTGGGTGGATTAATCTATATGAATACAAGTGTGATTTCATCTTAAAGTAAGCGGAATACTAGGACTGTAAATTTTATATGATGAGGATGTTTGTTAATGTTGCAAGCATCGTCCTTTATTGTCAATGAGAGATGTAGGATATCGGCGAGGTTTCAGGGGAGGGGGAGTTTACGTCCTCATCATTATATGCGATGAACAAGAGTCTGTGATTACGTGCAAATACCTAATTATAATCAAGTCTTCTATTCCAGCTGTTGAGGAATCCAAGTGACAGCAGCTTTAAGTTTTTCTGTATTCTTAACACAAATTTTCAAAGGGACAGAATTAACGTTGACGAATGTGATTGGACCCAATCCGTTTAGTCATTACAGGAAAGGGATCAAAGAAACAATCAATCGTAATTATGGTTTTTTTGTACAACGATGTCCATGAACTAATGTGCGTTTACGTCTAGGTTGTATATCGGTAAAAGTAATTCACATTTACATTTGTATCACTGTGCGACATGAGAAATATTTGATATATCAAATTTCCGTCATTGCACCATATGGAAAGGTCAGGTCTAGTTTCCTACATCCGTTTCTCTCAGTATGTCTACGGAAGGATATACTAAGTTGACTATCTGATGATGATAATTTTTTCTTTATAAATTCTCACTTTATAGATGAGATGGAAGGTCGGGAAATTAAACATCTTATAAGGAAGTTTGATGGCCTCCGTATTAATTTCAAATATATGACTGACGAGTACGTTTTTTAAAGATCTCTTTGTTCTCCAAGATATTATAGGTCCAACAGTAGTTACATTCAATTCCGTAGACAACATGGAGTTTATGCCAAGTCAATTTTCACCAGTCATTGTATAAAACTGTTGATTTGGTTAATTCCTTTGCAAATGAAGTTTAGTGAATCAATGAACACCAATATGTTTCCAATTTTTTGCAGAAACAGTTTAGAATGGAAACACTAGAGTCTGTAAAGTGAATCGATCATAAAATATTTCTGTAGGAACTTGACCAGTTTTCATTCGAATAAGATTATGTTAGAATTCCTTGTTACCAAACTGGCTATCATCAATATACAATTTATAACATATTCTTGTTGTCCGCAGGACAATCGAGGGTGCACCTAATCATTCTTTAGCAGCTGTACCATATATGACGTCAACAGAGAGCAACGCTTATTAATACTGGGCCACGTGCATCATATGTTACAGTATTTCTCCTTATTTCATTAAATGGATATGTCGAACGACAATAGATCTCGGGGACTAAATGATCCACCAGCAGAGATACATGTTCGCTGGTAAATATACAAAAGGGCAAAAGTTAACAGCATTTTGACTTTTATAGTTTCCCTATTTACATTTTTTTTTTAATAACACGCTCGGTTTTTATCTTTATAAGCTCTTATTATTTCTTTAACAAAAAAAAAAACCAACATAATATTGCTAGATATGTAATTTATATTCAAGTGATGAAATTGTCAATTAAACTAAATATTTAGGATAACAATTACAAAGTATGAATTAGGCCTAAACACTCTGTAGAGATAACTTGGACAATACTTCACTATAATTTGTGAGTCAGAAGACTTCCATAAACGACACACATCGCAAATATTATTATTATTTTGATAAAAGTCGGTAAATAACACTGTATGACCTTGCACAAATGTGCTCTTGGTGAACAATTGCCTCTTTGTTCAGACTTATGGCGCTATGATGATTACAAATTTATATGTACTTTTATTACACTGCCATTTTCGTGCTTAGAGTTTGAACTGACGTGTAATCGAGCGTGGTTTAACTTTGTTTGACTAAGGGGTGGCTGGTCAGCAGAGGAACTTACTCCTCGGTGACACCTGATCCTGTTTCCTTTTGTTTGAGGTCGTATCTTTTTGAATTTCATTACACTGTGATTTTTTATGGATATCAATATATATAAACGATAAAAATGCGAACACGAAATCTGCCGGTGAAAATGTAAAAGCGAGAAATAATTAAGCCTCAAAGACGCTGTATTCTACAGCGTGACATTTATAAATGAAAAGAGTGAACGTCATAGGTCCACGCGATGATTCTTTATATGAATGTAGAATTATAATCACGATGTAAGGTTTGTAGTAAATAGTTGATCTTGGACGTTATTCTGAATTGTATAGTGTCACAAGTTAATGATATATTCATACCTATACGCAGAAGCCCAACCAGTCGAATAAAGCAGTCATGAGAAAGGTGCTCTAAGTTAACTTAGAGCGAGACGCAAAGGTACATGAAAGCCAGTCATTTAAATGCTCTATAGTAACTTAGCAGCAATGTAAAGCGTCATAAAGCAGTCCATAGAGAATGCTCAAGTTAACTTAGACAAAAGTAAGTACTATGCTTTCTAAGTTAACGTCGAACAGATAACAAACGGTCATAAGCAGGCATAGTCTTTTTAATGTTGGACATAGATTAACAACAGCTTCTATGTAAAGAAACAGCTCCGTCAGGATATGAAGAATTATTTTTTATATATGAGATACCGCGTTTGGAAACTGTCAGTTATTTTTATAATGTCCACGTGAATGTCATTCCTAGTGAGAATGCCGCATTGTGATAAATATGACAGATTTTACTTAAGACGGGATATTGTTTAATAGCAATTATTAAAAGAAATTTCCGATGACTTTCAATCTGTAATATCGACTTCCGTTTCAATTTGTCTGTATCTGCGATATTTTTTATAATATATTGTATTACAAACCTGAACTTGAAGGATTCATTAGTGACGAAAAATAACTCATTAGGGATATCTCTCAAGTTGCATGATTCCAACTACACTGACTTTTTTTGACCAGTAATATGAATGATGCTCCGGACCTAATACAAGAATTAAACTGAATCCATATACTTTTTTGGATCACATATTTTTAAGCACATAACAGGAGCTTTGATTGTAACGTGTGTTTATTATAATCTATAATGTTTAACATTGCTTACATTGATCCTTCACTCTTCACTTTTGCGTGCAGTCTGTGTTGCCCACTACAGCTTAGCATGATAACTGATACTCTCCCTAAAACATTGGAACAGACCAGAGAGCTAGAGTCCACCTTTGTCACATAACCTGTCGATTTTCGGCGCACGGAAATGTTGCGTATGATTGAGGCCGTTCTATACGTTGTAATCCTGCTCGACGACAATTTCATAGAAATTAATATATATTTTCCACTATTTATACTACGCGGTATCCGTGTTACTTTATTCGACTAAGGCTCCACGCGAGCGTGGCCGGTCCAGCACATGTGTTACTCTCCTCATGACACCTGATCCACCTCGCCTTGTTCGAGAGGTCCGGTGTTGCCCTACCTCTTGATTTTTTACTTGTTGGCGGGCGGGGCGGGCAGTTTATGATGACTTTAACACAAGTTATTTCTTTTTGTATCGAATAAATTTTCTTAATCATCAGTAACATGTATTTGTCCAAGCATACCTTGAATATCTTAACTCTTGCCTATTTTGTGCTATTGGACTGTGATACTTACTTCGTTAGCGTCACAGACATGCTGACTTACCGTGTCCTCACACGCATATGAAACAATGACGCAAACTAACGCATTTTGTCTATCTTTTTTATATCAAAAGTAATTACCGATATTTATGCTATTTTTTAAAGCTCTTATTTTCAGATCATATTTTGGATGAAAAAGTATTTCATTTCCATAAAATAACAATTATTTTATTGTTTAAATCAGAATCACGAATAAACATCGTCGAAACTGAATTGAAAACCAATTTTTTAAAATCCGGATTGTTTTCATATGAAAGACGAAACTTATTACATAATGACATTAAAGACGAATAAGAAATAGGTATGCGGAAACTAGTTATCCAATTTTAATTATCTTTTAAATATTGATTGCCAAAGACTCGTGGTGGTTTGTTTGCGCAACTTCTGCGTTCTGGATTTGTGGGAATTACTATTCTTGCTATAAAATCTATATTGTTTTTAAGTTTGCAAAAATGGGGGGTAGCGATATCTTATTAACGATATTATAAATAGCAATGTGATTTTCCAAGGACTTATTCAAAATGCATAGATTTATTTGACGGTGAAATTAATTAGAATATGCGAATCTAGTCATTCGTTATTGTTCCCTTCATAATTTTCTAAATCATATTTATTATTCTAACGTTAATTATGATGAATAATTATGCAATCATTGTTAATAAAAACAATATGTTTGCTATAAATACTCTTTAAAAGCTACTTCAGACTTGTAAGAAACAATAGTCATAATACAAATCGAACTCTAATATTCTGGTACTCTTCGTTATATTTAATGCTCTTCTATTTTTCAACACTCAGTTTCTAATATAATTTGTCTAATTTGCATTCGTAATTGCGGTCAGAAATGTCTTCTCTAGCATCAAAAATTCAAATCGACAAAAAACAATGTATTATTTTTCATATGAATAAGCGAAACGATTATATTTAAGCGTAAACTGACACCAAGTTAGATGTATATGTATACGCTAGGTCAAAATTCTTCTTTCCTTAGAATTTAATTCAGGACAACGGTTCGTATCTTAGCGTTATTTCATGAATAACTTGCGAGATTGATAAATTCATGCCGTAGAACAACAGTAGAAAAACACCTTCAAATCGCTGTGACGTCATTCTAGGACGTCACAAAGAGCAAGTTAGATTATCGCGAATAATTGATGTTGCCTCAATTCTTGTGTTCAGTCAATCTCTAGTTGACTTGTGTAACTACGTTAAAATTTCAAATTATACATATTAGTTGCTAACAAAGCAAATAGGGCCATGCGTTTACAATGTACATCAACAAAAGAATATACTAGCTTACACTAACTCTGTGATCCCTCCTCCCCTCTTCCCCCCGCGAATGTATCTAACTATGTTTTGGTAATTTCTGCTGATATGTTTCAGAAGCACGCCCCTTATTATATATTCATATCAGTTTTGAGACCATCACCTCCGGTTTAAATTGCTAGCTGCAGTGGTTTTTGAACTGACTGTCACTGCAAGTAAATGCATAATGCTTTACTGGTAATAGTCAGAATTAGCAATTAATTGGTTGGTAGATTTAATATGTTAAAATTTTGATTATTAAGTTTATTTAAGCAAGATGATTATTGATTTAATTGAAAGATGTAGTCTCATAACTGCAGACCGGGTGTGTGTATACCAATTGAATAACGGCTTGCGTTATGTGCTATTATTTACTTCTTAGAAATGCATTTTGTGGTCTTTTTTTTTATATTGGAACAGCACCCTTTAGATATGAGTAATTGTTTCGTCACAATGGAAATTTAACCGGAAAATAAGATGTACTTAGCATTTATGCTGACATTTATGCATCATATGTCATATCGTGACACGACAATAACAGGAGTGCAAAATTAAAAAAGTATTATATAATCTAATATTATTTTTCTTGTGAAAATTAAAGAACATCAATATTGTCAACTTATATTACATTTTCATTCTAAAACAATGTTCTATATTTACATATTCTAAACTGTAAGTAGTTTTCTGTTAATTACCCCAAACCAACTTGGTGATTCGGTTTTCAGTTATAGCAGCAACTCATAAACAAAAAATTAATTATAATGCTTTTGATAGGGGATTATACAGAGTATTTAAAATTTAGAGTGATAATTCGCCGGATAAATATACCACTCATTGGAGTTATAGCAATATCAAAATCCCTTCCACCGGATATATATATATTGAATTGGAAATGCATCTCATTTTGATTATACATCGTAGTTGGTGTAGGTAACCCATTCAGCGGGACATCTGTCGTTACCAGATATAGGACGACACCCCCCCCCCAGGAACTCGTCGATAATAATATCCCCCAAGCGTAACATCTATTAGTCAACCCTGTTTGATGAGGATTTCTGGATGATAGAAAACAATAAAGTTAGTGGGCCTAGGTTGGTGGCATATTGCTGATTTGACCTTTTCTAAGAAAGTTATCCTCCAATGCGTGAACTTAAAATATGCATCCCTGATAACATGAAACTTTTCCGAGTCTTTGCATAAAATTGCACCACATGCATTTTAACTGTTAAATTTTATAGATGCATTGACGATGCTATACGCTACCTATTTGTACTTCGAAGCAGAATGTTCCGTTTAAATTCCAATAGAATTGGATATTAAGAGGGAAATCGGAGTGGTTTATCCGAAGGTGGCAATAACATAAAAAAAAGATAAAATGTTGTAAATGGAATAAAGCCATCGAGGAGGCGGAGGGACAAACTCCTCAAATAATCTTGTTTAATCAAGTAGAAACAAAAGATAAAAATAGTAAAAAAACCATCATAGAGCTAACCTCTATTGAATCATCTGATCAAAATTGAATGAATAGAGTTAAGATTGGTGGGTAAGTGGACGTCGTGCAGGCATGGTTCATGTCAAGTCCATCTTACCATAAACATAATACTGATAATAAAAAACATATGTTCAAAGCCGAGCATATTGGAGGTTGTGTGTCCACCATCTGCGTATAAGTTTACCGTCAGTCCCATGCGCGCCTTAGCTCCGACGGACTGCTTAACGTTAAAATGAAGAGAAAATGTATATCTGTTTTATTTTAACTAATAAAAGTAACACCCATCCGTTATAATAAAGTATAAGTTAGTAACCCCATCTCACCGTATATTCATTCTCTTAATACCCATATCACCACAATTTTAGTAGTAATTTAAAGTTTAGTCGAGTATGAACTCACTAGAAGAAAAAACTGAATGCTATCATCATACATATGATTAGACTATTAAAGCGTTCTCCGCTGGCAACCATAATACACATATTTCTACACAGAGGACTCCATCAAAAAATCCGCATTATAAGTTTTCAGAGTGAAGCACATCATGTGTATTATGAATCCAAATAATAGTTTCGTATTTCCCGTCCTGTTCATTATTCGTGTAAGTAATTAATAAGTCAATTATGTTGTTTCGCTCGAAGTACTGATAAGAACGAAAACGACAACCTATATTATGTAAACACTGTTAAGCCCCAAGTTGTATCCCACATATGGGATGTATATGTCTTGATTTGTCTCTTGTAGAATTAAAAAATATTTATCTACCCCTGATCCAGATTGCCTCGACTTTATTTATATGCAGTCGGCTTACATTGGTAATATTTAATGATTAAATTTCACCTATGATAACTTTATCTCAGAAGAACACGCGCGCCATAAACAATGAAATAAATTTTATTTATTAAACATAGTGACTATCCCTATAAAGGTAAGTACTGTGATGCATGTGGGCAATGAATTCCCTATAGTATAGTTAATGTCATCAATCAGTTGAGCGTCCCGACTACTGTCATCCGAATCTAGACGTTTATCTATGTTCTCCCAAACTATTTCCCGCAAAATTCCTATTTGTGGTGTCTAGAATATACAAATTGAGAGTCCTATGAGTAAAAGATTGGAAAGTGCAGATGAGAGAGTCAACAAATAAAGTATGTCTGCCCCAATGAAACTAGGTTAGGCAATTTGTGGAAAATAGACCCAAGACCTTCAAATTAAACTTTTCCATTAACAAAGATTTGATTCACCCCATGTCCACCAATTAGTTAAACATCTATGAAGACATTTTCATGCCTGTCTCTTGTGTAGGGTGGAAGAGAGGGCTTATTGTTTTCTGTGTTTTCTTTTTTAATTTCTAATAAAGTACTATATCCGTGCAATTTGAGGCATGAATAAAACAAAACCTAAATAACTCTATCGAAATGTAACCTATCCGATTCACGCTCCCATAAGTTCTTTGATTCCCAATGGTTATTGAAAAATGTATATGCTTAGCATATTATCTAAGATCACAAAAAGTAGTATATGTTATCCAGGCACTATAAAGGACCGTGAGTCAACCCATTTGTATAGTGGCCATAGATACAGAGTCTAACCTGTTGTTTGCTATAGCTCCGACCTTGAAGGGCTATTAGATAGCAATTGCATTCCAGTTGTTTCTATACCAAAAACATACGCCCAATAGCCCGCTTAAAGATGTATTTAAAAATATTCTATCGTAATAGAGTACTAAACCACCCTTTATGCAAGAATCAAAAAAATATTGCATCAAAGGTTATTTTTGCTTATTCACTTGACAACATAATCCCATACAATGCCATTAGTAATAGAGACTAATGAAAAGTGTATCATGACAAGTGTAGTAAAAGCCTGCGTACGCTCCAATAGCCATCAAATGATCAAAAACACAATATATGATTAATTTAAAATCATATAAATATACAATGCTATATAATAAATGAGAGAAAGAAGTCGAAAATTTTTTATACAAAAAGAATTCTATAATGTACAAAATAGTTTGTAAAACTCGTGAGAGATTATGTTATTTAAAATAGAGTAATTATTGCAATATGGTGACTGACAATTACATACTCTAATTTATCCCCCCCTGCAAGAAAATAATTTCCGAAAAAACTCGCACAATGTATTATATGCATGCTAGAATAAAAAACCAATTGATATTGGAAATATTGACATTTACGAAACGAGCCGAATAAGTTACAGTATTATTATATTGTGACTTGTTAAGAAAGCTACAAGCCCAGATTTTAAAACATGGATCCATAAATTTACGCTGATGAAACGGCACAGAATAACTCGTAAATCAAAATAACCCTATAACACTACTGTTGAACGGTATTCAAATGCTGTATAAGCTAATTTACAAATTCCGAGATACAACAATATATGAAAAAGGATTTCTTATGATAATCATTATTCTAGTACGCTTCCACGTGTGTGTTAAAGTGTGGTTCAGGTCGTTGCTGAGCGAATGCCCATGAATCTTCCACCACTGGAGACCTATAACAAGTTTCCGCAAAATAGCTAATTATTACCCTACCTACTGACGCCCAATAGTATCCTTCCAGAGTTAAATGTAATACCTACCTTCATTATTTATCCCAAATTTGTGATTTCTCACTGAAGGATTTCCTTATGTGAGAATGTCCATTCTGTAAACCTAGGTGTAGTTGATACTAATTGCTCTGGAATTGCCACTGATTATAATTAGATAGTAAGTGATCATAACCGAAACTGTTTCGCATATGTAGTCCATTGACCATTGAGCTAGTCCATAGAGCAGCATTTTTTATACGCTGCCCCTTTCCCCATTTGTGCTATTCCATTTAATAGAAGTAGCCGCAGAACATATGAGGTTTCCAAACCGTGTTAATCCATTAATGAAAAAATAAAAATACACAAAAAATCGGCAATGCCACCTCCAATCCCCCTGAAATGCTAACCTTGTCCGAGCAGTGAGCATTACGCTCACTGTTAACTATAGAGGAAGCAGCATCCTACAGTGCACACCACACGTCATACACCAGGAGATTCTTTCTACCGCGGTTATGAACCCCCCAGTGAGCATTCAATTAGGAATAAATATACACTTACATTTCGTTTTTCCCTACCTTTGGTGAACCAAAAGACTGAAATAAAAATGAACGTGCCCTTTGTTCTACTAGAGCGATCAAATGGTACTGAAAGCAACATACCCTAATAATTAAATATCTGTTTCAATATTGTCTAACCACCCGAAGAACATCCGTGAGAATAAGATAATTTCAAACAAAAGCAAAACTCCTTTTTACTGCCATTTCAAAGATTCAAAATTTCAATGTGTCTTATCTGAATCCCCTATAAAGTTACCCTAATACTTAAACGTGAAGTGCCTTATGCTAAAAATGCACCAACTACATACGTGTGACATTAGAGAAAGTGTAACTTACCAAGACGTAAAGTTTATACTTTATATGTGAATGATAAATCATATTCTATAGATATCTACCCTCTATTCACAACACCAGCCCCCTTTGAACTCAAGTGAATCTATTTAACCCATGAATTTACCCCTCCCCTAGTTTCCTTATAAATTTTCAATACCTTAATTCGAATAGATTTTTTTTTGTATGAAATCGAAAAATAGTTCTCGAGCTGTAAGTTGCAAGATTTAGTTTAGCCCCAATTCTATGTGAGTATTTATATATTGAGCATAAAGAAATATTGATGACTCTATATGCAGGACCATGTTTTATTTCAACAAATAACTTCCAAACCATGTTATCGCAAAATAAGTTCTAATGCCTCACCGGAGGTCCTAGACAAACAATATTATGCATAAGGATTCTGTTCGCCGATAATAAAACAATACATATTAAATATAGAAACGAAAAAGAGATAAAAATAAGTTAATACAAGTTACTTTTTTTATCTTTCACAACAAAATTCATGCATTCTTGTGTATCAGGGTTGTGTCATGACTTTTTCGTTAGGAAAACAATAAATGTTGAGATATCAACACTATTCACATGTGCGTGCACCCTGCTCAGTTACTAACTTGTCAATGAATTCAATTACTAAATTCAAAACATGACTTTGAAAATTTCTAAGAATTCTGCTACATTCATTCGCCAAAATCTACTATCATGAATATTTCGCTATAACTCTTTTAGAGAAGCGTTTCATGAATGACATTACCAAAAATGAGTGTCACGAACAAACAATGAACCTAATGATACGGAATAAGAGGAGCTTTCCAGTTCAACTATTCACCGAGCCCAGTCATAACTTCACCATAAACATAACGCCATGTGAATTCTAGCAATTGAAATTAAAATGTATAACACTTAATAATTAAAGTTTTTTTGCAAATAGAATTACCAATGTATGACATATTCTTAAAGATCTAAGAAAGCCTGAGCCTTTCCTATTAGAGAAAAAGCCAACAATTTGCTTGAAACAACAGGAAACTTTTTTTTTTTTTTAATATTAACAAATAAGAGCAGAACCCCCCCCCCCCGCCCCCCACGCCCCCGCCCCAAACCACCCCGTCCGCGGCCCCCCCCCCCCCCCCCCCCCCTACTCTCCTCTCCCCGCTCTCTCCCCCTCCCCCCACTCCCCTCCCTCCCACCCACCCCCAACCACCCCCCCCCCCCCAAAGAAAAAAAACTAGGCCTTAATAGGTATTTTGCATATGACTCCTTTCTACTTTCAATAATTCGGTCAAGTTCTATTGCATGTCGGGAATAAGGCTAAACCCCGATTCCAGCAACAAGAAATCTGCATATATTTCTAAAATAAAACTCTTTCCCACATACTCTTTAGACATTTGCTTTATCCAAGACAAAATGAAAAACCCGTAATACAGAATCGTTTTCAATTGAACCGGGTTTTAGTACGAGTTCTTTTTTAAAACTTCAATTTCGAAATCCATTATATAATAAGGACACACCTTCCCGCTTAGATTAGAGAAATTCCCGAAGCTTAAACGAATTATCTCCTCTTCTATTAATGATGACAAGCGACGTTAACCCCATATACAAAATGTACAGAGGGTATTGTCGGCGTTTGTCAGAATATACCTTTATCACAAAAGATTCGAATATATGCGAGGTTTAGTGTGTAATGGGCTCGTGCTCGTTTTTGTTTCCGTTTATTAATTTCTCTTGCTCTTTCCCTCCTCTTCAATATTAATTTCTAATTTTTCCTCCAATCATATCTTTTCCTCAATACTCGGTTTATTCCCCATAATTATGGAAAGTGCAAAAAGTTTATTTGTATTAAAAATACTTAAAAACACCATGTTAAATTATGTGTATATAAATTATTTTTAAACTTATTACATAAAAAGGCTGAGTTTTTTCCAATTCTGACTGAAATAATATCACAATTTTCCCAGCATTGATAACCACAGGAACCCTTGTGTAATAAAATATAAGAAAAACATAATCACTGAATATAACTCGACAAAATATTGACATACGGTATAGGAATAGTAGTTTACTAAAACACATGTCAGGAATTCTTTAGTATTACCAACCATCGCAGTGTAAGACAGTTAAATCTAAACCCAATGTACAATTCTGCGAAAAGACAATTATGGCAATCTTCTGATGTCTAGTAACGTTTTGTTTCATTCGTCCTATGACACAGTAAATAATAAACGTTCCTTGCAT
>CAJDSM010108274.1:0-11961 GCA_903981925.1 Ostrea lurida
CCCCGCTCTAACTGAGAGCTCAGTAAACAGTATTACACTATCTGGAGCTTGTGATGCGTTGTGTTGTTGCATGGACATGCCGATTTTGAATAAATCTCTTATTCTTATTATAATGTATGGCATGAAATGCACATGGAAGTTTGTCGAAGATTTTTTTTTTATTTATGCAGCAAAAGATCTACATGTATAAACCGTGGGCCAGTAACACATTTAACCCCCCCCCCCCCCCTCTCTTTAGGGATTTTTCAGCTTTTCAGCACTATGATATTTGGAAAGTGTGTAAAAAATAAAGGTAAACGACGGTTGTTTGACAATTTGATGTTGGGGCGTTTTCAAGATACCAGTTGAATGTATCAATTTGTGGCGAATTCAGTATAACCATTAATATTACTGTGTTCCATACCGTATTACTTTGTATTAAATAAATGCATACGGAACACAATAGCTTTTAAAAGTTTACAGAAGGGACATCGACGAGCATTTGGAATATAGAGGGCAGGATCATGTATGGAAAGACTGCGAGATTCATGTGCCTTGCCATTAATTGACCTTACATTCCCAAAACTTTATCTTATTGAATTCTACTTGTACCTTTGTATACATGTAATTATGGCAGGTGCTAATTAAGTGCTAGTATTCAACAAAGCGTACGATGAAACAGAATGGTTAATTTCTACTAAGTATGACTAAATGTATTGGCATTCACCACGACATGTTTGCTCCCAGGTGGCGCTGCGTGCAGTACTAGCAATTTTAGTGTAAAGCGACGAAACCGGAGGAACGACTTTTTTAAAAAGAATTATGCCACAATGCTGTTGTGTACCAGAGTGTAAACTCTTCGGAAATCATAAATTCCCATCAAATAAAGCACTGCAGTTAAAATGGAGAGTAGCGATTCGTCGTATAGATCCTACTACGAAAAATCTGTGGATGCCTGGCAAGCATGAGGTAGTATGCGAGAAACATTATACACCAACAGATTATGTTGAAACACTTCTAGGTAAGTTTTCTGTTGTTATATCATGGTCCTTATATATTTGAACCATGATATGGTCTTGTTATGAATTAAGCAGATTAAGTGTTAAACCTTGCTATTTGCAATTGTATGTTTACACAGTTATATGCGCTAACTTAGTGAGTGGTTAGAAATCATGACCCCCCTAGAATCAAATTTATAATGCACGTATCATCATCTTTTGCAAATGATATACTGAATTTAATCATAGACTGGGAACCTTTGACAGGATTACATGTAAACAGAAATACAAATAACACTCATTATCCAGGAAATTTCAGTCATATGGCAAATGCATGTACTGTATCTCACCTAGAAATGTTACCCTTGTTTACTCAATGTCCTAATCTACAAGGAATTTAGTTATGATATGTAATGCATCTTTATAATTCAATTTTTTTATTAACAGGTGAGAGGAAACGATTACGTTCAGATGCAGTACCGTCTGTTTTTAATTTCAAGGAAGAAGTGTCCCCTCGTCCTAAAAATAAATATAGCAGGAGAGATGAAGTGGAATCAAATGTGATAGAAAATGTTCAGTTAGAGGTGGAAGTCACTTGTGATGTAGATAACTGCGTTACTAATGATGAACTCGGAGTCGACCCATTACCTGCAACCACTGATGCTGTTGTACAGTGTTCCATATTAAATGATGGCAAGTTCTCTATCTAAATGCATTGCTGGAAATTCAAAGTATTTACATTATTACACATCATTTCAAGATTATGATCACTCCTGTTCTTTTACTATTGCCTTGGTCCAGCAGTAAATGAACTTAATCACCAGTTTACAGCTCTTACACCAGTAGATCAACTATTTTTGACTTTAATTAAATTGCGGCAAGCAAAAGAGGATATAGAGTTAAGTTTTCTATTTTCAATATCAGAATCCACAGTTTCTGAGATTGTTATCACATGGATAAATTTCCTATACTTTCAATTGAAAGAGCTGAACATTTGGCCATCTAGGGAAACTGTTAATGAACATATGCCACATGACTTTGGTAGAAAATTTCCCAAAACGCGTGTCATACTCGATGCTACTGAAACACCAATACAAAAACTTTCTCACGTGGATGCCCAAAGTGTCACATGGTCCACTTATAAACATAGAACACTCTCAAAACTATGATTGGGTGCACTCCCAGAGGCGTGGTCTCTTTTGTAAGCGACTCGTATGGAGGATCTGCCAGCGATCGTCAAATTAGAGAAATCTGTGTTACTTAGGCCTGAAGAGGAGATGTTTTGCAAAAAGGATAGTATAATGGCCGATCGCGGAATAATGGTTCAAGACCTTTTTGCATCAAAAGATGTCTTTGTGAATACACCAACTTTACTTAAAGGCAAAGAGTCAACTAAAACAAGAAGAAGTTGTAAAAAGACATTTAAAATTTTGAAAGAAGAACTTCCTTCAGTAAAGTGGTTTTGGGATCACGTATAGTTTATATTTGCTTTGCTATTGCAAATTTCAGAAAGTGTATTGTGAAAAAAAATGCATAACTTCTTGAATCAGACAGTTTGAATACTTCTACAGTGACTTTTAGGTCTAATGCATCATATGTAATGCTATAGATGGATAAACTAGGAACCCAGCATCTTTGATGAAGTCATTTTGTCTCATCAGATTTTATTAGGACATATTTTTGTACTGTCTGTCCATATTCATTATGTTGGAATAATCATGAAATTAAATGTGTCTAATCAATATTTAATACATGTAAATCTAATAATAAATTAACATCTTTGAAATTGAATTTTATCATTCTAACTTCAGTAATACATGAACATACAACATATTTGATTTAACAAGTTGGCGATGTAATTGTGAAACATCAATGTGCAGCAGTAATATGCTAAATCAACAGTCAAAAGTTTCAAAAAATATTGAAATGACTGTTTCTACTAATGCTGATAATTTCATCCAATATATGGAACTGTCAAATTCTACAATGTAGATGCTAAGTATGGACAAAAGAACCTCTCATAAAGGAAATAAATTTTGGGAGCAAAGAATAGGTACAATAATTCTCATCAATTGGTATTGTTTGCACAAACATATCTTCGAAGTGTGTACACAATGAAATAACAAAGTTTGCGTTTAGAAATGAAAAGTTGTCTCGTATCTGTGCATAGTAGTTACTGTGTGACTTCAGTACTGCGTTCCCATTATTGTCTGTTGTTAGGAAAGGAAAAAGTTTTCCAGGTTCAATTTTCTCATTTCTCCCAGAATATGGACACTTTACTTCTACCAGACTGTCCTTACCAACTATTCTGTCAGGGGAGACCCTAGGAAGGGGAAGTCTGGATGTACAAATACTCTGCGCGTTTACTGTTATACCATGTAAGCTTTCAAACTTTGCAACAGCTTTTGATTCATAAGATTCCCATGTTTGATTGCATAAGAATTTATGTGACTATTAATGTCATCTAAACTCTTGCACAGTTTATTTTATTTCCGATCAGTAATGTGTATTATTTCATGATCAATCCACTGTGATTTTAGTATTTCCTGGGACGAGGATCCTCTAACATAGCATCTGAATGCTTCCTCTTTGAAGGATGTTCTCGGCCTTGACTGGAGAACCTAAAAAGATACAAAATATGTAAAGGTTTCATATATTTAATGCATAATTTAAATATCACTAGATTATTACTATTCTATTCACATGAACCAAACAAGGATCTAAAATAGAAGTGAACTTAATAATGCAAAACTGATATCACTAGTCATAAATAATTGTGGCATAATATAATAATATTATATAGAATCAAGAGCTATCAATTATTTAGAAAGATATTTATAATAATATTTTATCATCAAAGATAGTGTTTAGAGAGGGATATTTTTGTTGGTGTTTTTTATGTGTGTGTTATTTATTTATTTGGGGGGGGGGGGGGGGCATTGTGTTTTTTGTTTGTTTTTTTTTTTGGTGTTTTATTTATTTTATGTTTTTAGTTTATTATTATATTTATTTTACTAGATCTATGCGTGTATAGTGGGGCTTATACAAAAAAAAATATTTAGGGTGGTGGGGTGTTACTCTGACAACACTTCTTTTATTTTAACTATACTTTATGCTCATAGCTGCAGCAACAATCCCACTCAAAAACACCCCTCTCCTTGTTGATAGAAACTACATGCTAGGACCTGTGTCCGGCAAAATATCTTGCCCCTTTTCCAAAGCTTTGACATCAGCAGTGGCAAGATTGTCGACCGCCATTCTATGCACAAAGTAGCCTTCCACCTGTTTCTTTGGATAGCTTTGCAATTAAAAATCTATGCTCAGGTCTTATTGTTTGAAACCAGATGTCGGCCATGCAGGATCCAGAGGCTCTGGTAATACAACAGATGGCCCGAAAATCTGATTTCGGTATATGACTTCAATCTTATAGAAAAACGAAAGAATTATCGTATCTCGCAACGCAGATTAATTAGTGCAGCAAGGGCATCCATTTGAAAACACGTTATAATGATTGAGATTGAATTCACTGTTAATAAAGATATATTTGCTCACCTTTCTATAAGGTCTGTTTTCCGCCCGTGTGTCGCCGCAGATCGCCGTAATAGCTCGACTTTTAATTTAGGTACGGCCAGCTTTCATACTTGCCGCCATCTTAGCGTTCGGTGTTAACCTAGTACACGAGCGCCGCCCTACGGTTAATGACCTGGCGAATGCCATTGACAGAGCTGTATTGAAAAGTACCAAAATGCACTACATGCCAAATGACGTCACAATGAAAAATGACGTCATGACATACAGTTTGTTGGGGAAATGGCAATTATATTATATACCACTTTTAAATGTATACATAAGGGCTTGCGGTCATAATTTTCAGAAAATATTTGGCATACATTTTTATCAAAAGCCGGGTTGCTTGAAACGTGTGAGGATGGGGTTTGTACTTTGAATAAAGTTTTGTATAATCGTTTAAAAAAAAAGTGCAATATATTCAGTTAAAGTTTCCATTTATATTTTTTCTAACTAAATCCCAAAAATACATGACATTTTTGGCGTCTCCCTACAGAAAAATGTGTGAAGTGGGATTTGTTTTCAAAAGTTGCATTGAATACAATTGATTTAATGATTCCTTGCCCTTGTTTCTATGCACTTTTAGTGTATCATAAACCCATGCCTATATTTAGCTGGTAAATGACGCAAAGCACGTGATGATTAAATTTTATGTGATCATGCGATTGCCTTGACTCGCATGTTGACAATTACTACAATATGCATCAGTTGTGTTAGTTTTTAATTTACCTTCCAAACCTGTACTTTTGTACAGAACGTTGAATTATGCACTTATATTAATGCAGACTTCTTAACGTCGCTGGAGAAGTATAATACTATGTTAATAAGAAAATCAAAAAACTAAACAATTTAACTAGAATATTCTACAACATTACAGTAAAATGGAAGTCCCTAATTTTTAACAGCATAGTCAAGATAAAGCGCTGTAAATATTCAAGCTGTTTTATTTAAGGTATACCACACCTGCATTTATAAGCTAAATATTCTGGAATCTGAACTTGATGTCTGTACACACTATAAACTTTCAAACAAGCAGATGTCATATGTGTACTGTCAGTGCACACGTATCAGTTTAGTAAGATTCAGGATTTTAGGCTCATTGGTTTTGATATACAGTTGAAATTTCGATATATCTCGATACCATGGTTAATTTCGAGCTGATTGGGATGGTCCCTGCCACCATTTTCTTAGTAATTTTACACGCGATATCTTCAAATTGCACGGATATCTCGAACTTTTTTCTTGGTTCCATCAAGTGTGAAATAACGAGATTGACTACAATTATGATGGTTGGCCCACGTTGCAGAGTTGGGCATATAAAGCTTTTAAAAACCAGAGCATAAAGTAATTTCATTCTGTCACACACTTAAGATGATAAAATTCAATATAAAAGTATTGATTTCATATCACTTGTCATCATGATCAAGTTTAATTTGCTGTTAAGATATGGTTCAGATTCAAAGCTATCATCCAAAAATGTGCGCACACTGACTCACTGGTCTTTTGTCATTTTAAAAATAATTTAACCAGAATGAAACATTAGATTCTTTACATTAATATATTACATAAAAATCATCTTCACACACCTAGTTACTAACAGTAAAGATAATGAACTCTACAAAATGAATGCTATATTTGACAAAAATATGCTAGTACTTTAAAAATATAGTATCTCCACACTATAAACTCTCATGATTATAGTTAAAATAATATAAGTATATGAAAAAAGAAGAAGACCAAAAAATAAAATCATAAAAAGAGATGGAAAATTACATGTTGTCAAAGGGCCTGCCATAAACACAAAATGCTTCAATTGTTCTATTCTTCTCGTATCTGTAATATCAGATGACGCCGCTCATAAGTTGAGTTTCAGAAGTCCCCTCTCTACTGGGAGACAATATGTGCACCATATCTTACAAAATGACAATCTTTTACTAAATATCAAGTTTACATTTACACTTATCAAAGCTCAGTTTTGACGAATGAAAGGTAGCTCTGTCGTCTTTGGAGTCAATCTCGGTTAAGACCATTTGGAGCTTTGTGAATGGAAACCTCTTTAAGTACTGCGACATTACTCTGCTACTCATCTGATAAAATAAAATACCATCAATACAGCTCGACTCTTATCAGTATCTAGGAATCTAGCTCATAGATGTAAACGAATTGTGATCTAAGTTAATCTAATGTCTAGTTTCCTGCAAAATATTATGTATTACTTCAATATGACTATCATGTAAGCATTTGTGCACAGTCCAGGCTTTTCAGGTTTGACATATTTTCAAAGCCTTTCAAAACTTTGCACAGTCTAAAACAATATAATTGCTTTGTTAAACCATACCATTCATAACATTTATAGTTGAAAAACCAATCATGAGAATTCATATTATCAAAATTCCCTTGTACCTGTGTGAAGCTAAGCACCATACAATTACAGATACTCCTTTATGTCTACTTAAATCCTGACGATCATGGGGTCGCATAGTATTTGACGCTTTTCTTATTGCATTGCAGACATTGATACTTTGGTAGAATCACAAATCCCTTGAAGAAATGTTCGGGTAACATAATTTTTATCATATACACTGAATTGCTATCCAGCTATCTTTTACATCCACATTTCATTTTTATTAAATCATTTTGGATATATTTCTTTTTTAATGACCATTTTTACCTTGACCTTTAAGATACCCTCAATATTTGGCCTCACACTGTTGTCTCTTTGCTAAATTTGTCTAACCTGCGTAAGTATGAACAAATTCTATTCAACATCTAATACCATTGTTTTTACAAAACGTCGATTCAACAAATGCCGGGATCAAAAATCTCTGTCATGTATGTAATATTCAATAAACATCCATCTCTTACTGCGGTGTGACCATTTAACAGTTGACACTCTTAAGCTTAGAATCTACAACTATTCTGCCTAGAATCTCATGGGGCATCCTCTTGTCTACCCCAGTGGCATGTCTTGTGATCACTTGTAATTAAAGATGACAGCAACATTTAAACTGAACTATGCAACAACCCGGGATTTTAGTATTTACAAATTGTGTTCCTTTCGCATGGCCTTAAAAGGGGGTGCATTAAAAGGGATAGGAAAGAAGACAGAATACACCAACTGATAATGCAAGTAAAACTGACATTTTACATTGTAATGCATTGCTAAAGACTAGTTTTACGATTAGAATGTCTCAAGAAGTCGCCACTACTGCCATAAGTTGTAGTACACTAACTTTTGAGTTTCTGTAATATTTCCTGGAGGTTTGATGGTTGATCCAGAGTTTCAGATGCATTCTTCTTATGTGACAGCTGAAGTTCACACCAATGCAAAATCCTGGCTGTTCAATTCAAATATCATCTTTAATATTCTACATCTTCAATACTTTAATGTTTTTTGTACAATTGAGACAGTTAAATCTTAATTCAGCTTGAGTACACTAGATTTGTTTTTGACGCAATCATACCACAAATCAATAATGTGTTTATATATTTATCATAAGATTAATTTATATAAAATGAAATTTTAAAAAAAATCACCTACCATTTGAAAGTCAAATGCTGTCTGATGTGTTTCATAGCCATTGTTAAGCCGTTTTTCCACACACTGATTGGACTTCAGATTGTCCGTTTACCGTTATCAAGACTTGGGGCTCAATGGCGGTGTACAGAGGATAACTTACTTCTTAGGCACCTGATCCCAAACTCTGGTGTATAACAGGTGGTCTCGTGTATTTGCCACATACATTTGTCTTTTCGTATCTATTAGGATTACGATATTGATCACCGTCGTTATCTTTGCCTTTCATCCGTCATGCTCAAACATTTAAATAAGAAAAAAGATAGAATCCTACATGCAAAAATAAAAGCATTAGCAATTGTTACTTAATAAACCTCGGCATTCATGCAAGTAATATCCAGTCCATCTACTAAGATAGATCAAGCAATGGTGCTAATACGAATTTGCTATCTAATCTGCGTTGTACAATTGACGTGCTCTTCCACTGAGGCAGTAGTTGAAAGACCGGGCATGTATAACTCAGAACTGGAGGTGGGCGTTCAGGATACAGTATTCCCATGTTGATAAAACCTGATCCTAGTTTACTAATATGGCTTTTCCATTGCAGTTAATCTTATTCCTCGGGTACAATACAACTTTTTGGACTGGTAAGCCTTTCACACTACTACTCCTCATAATCATTTGTATTCATGATGGCGCCTCTACAAAATACAACCCAGATTAGTATGAAAAGTCTTTCTTTTAACATCATGATCATAATAACAGTCTGCTGAAAGTGCTTGTTTCCATATCTAACTTATATACTGACATATCATATACATCTCACGTGATATTTGTGGTAGAAAAATTGCAGACAATACTACAGTCCCAAGTGACCTCATGTCCTAATACATGCATCACTTTATATTTATACTGCTTTTCTCTCAAATTTAATCTAACCACTGTGCAAGTCATCTTTTCTCTGCTTTACTGCAGATGTAGCTGAAAGGGCCAGTCCACAGGAGTTACATGTATAAATAATGAATATTATACATTGTAACTCATGTGGGCTTGGCCCATTCAGCGCACTGTGACATATCCATATCCCAATTTAAGTGTGTGATCACGTTGTTGAAGTCGTCGTCAGAGTATAATCCGACGGAACCCCAAAATGATGACTCGGATGGACCGAGAATTTGACAGAATGACGGAACCAGAGTGTAACACTATATTGCCCCCTCGTGGTGCTGTTAATGGCGGCGGGCATAAAAAGATTCCAACAAGTTTGAACCCCTGAGGCTTCCCATACGAGCGAAACTCTGACAATTACGGCTCTAACCAGAATAATCAATTTGAAACACATTATCAAGTATCTGAAAAGATGTTTACACAATAAGGCAATTGCTTCATAAATTAATTATTATATATCTCATTTTCTTTGGCCTTCAGCAGATTTGCTTTTGTCTACTCATTCGATGCGATCCGCTCCACATAGCGAGCTTCCATCATTAGTTGGAGCGACCCCAGAACGCAGTGCAACATTTGAAAAAGAGTCAGTCCACGTTTAAATTCTTTGAAAGCGTGGCTTTTCCTTTTCTACGTGCCCTAAAGTAAATCTTAGCTCGAAGATGCTTGGAATTATGGTATTATATTTGTATCCGTTTGTAAATTTAATTGGAAATTTTCTCCTTGAGGAAGGCACAAATTTGAATTTATCACCATGTACATCAATTCTAATTAAAATTAGATCCTTTGATCCGCCCCGATACGAATAGTATGGAGCGGATCAAGGATCAATTTTTAATTAGTTCCCATGTACATGTATGACTATAAGCTACGTACTTTAATAATACTCTTATCTACTTTTAGTTTGTTGGAAAAATACACGAAATGACGAAGATAAATCCCTTTTTTAACAGTTTCCACTATTCACAACTCGCACTTTAGTCCCAAATGTAATTCCGGTCCCTCTGCGTGCTCCGTTATCTTGCGAGTAAAAGTCACTATACCCTAATTAGTCTACGCTTCCCTATTATGTAACTAATCTTTAGTGGCTGCATCTTTATATATACGTAGAGTAGCTAAGAAACTCGGTTTGAAATATGCGTGTTAACAATCACATTTCATAAAAGTCGAATGTAGGACAACACAGACTCCGAATAAATTCAGGTGGCCTATGGCATGGGGATTAAGCATCCTCTGCTGCCAGGTCACACCCGCCATGAGCCCTTGTTGAAATAATACCCGTGTCATATCTACACAAAAACGACAATCTTTAATTTGAATATTTTTTATATCAATTGGAGTTAAACTATACAATAAAGCACCAACAGTGGGGCAACCCAAAAACTTTTATAAAGGATTTTTATCACGAATTCAAACTTTCTAGAATTAATGCCATAATATACATTGCAAATTACTAATCTAAAAACACATCACGTTCAATTAGACAATTAAAAGCCGTAATGAGTTGTAAATTACGCCTCAAAGTTATGGTCGTGCAGTCAATTTTTTCGTTGAGATAGCTGTCAGGTGGTCACTGTGACGTCATGGGTGTCAATTCTTGAACAAGTGATCGTTAGGGTTATCGTGAACGCTCGGAGTGTAACGGTAATAAATCGACTCTAGACATGGAGAATAAGGAAATGATGACATCGATGAAATACCTTCAGTATGACATTCAATCCTCCAGAGTCAGATAATTCACGAAGAAAATACGCCTAACAAGTAGCGACGATGCGAAGCCGTCATATGTACAGCATCGCGGTTATACACAAGGTTAAATATGTTAATTTCGCAGAGCTGAGATTTTGTTCATGAAAGTTAAACAACTCGACATTTCCTTTGTAGAAACTTAGAAATAGGTGCGATGTTATGGAAATAACAACTATTTTAATTTGTGGTACTCAGCACGGGGCGGACCGGTGATATAACGAATGTACGATATAACAACATCGTTAATTGCAAGGGGTATTGTTTGATTGCCGTATATTTAGAGCTCTGTCTGTAAAAACAAATGCTTTAAATTGAATTAAAATTCATACATTGTTGCATGAAGTAAGATGGGTAAAAGTCAATCGTTTACTGCAAAAGCACGTTGGAAATCAGAGGGTCCGCCGCATGCTTGGACTAACTGTCATGTCTCATTATTTTTTGTTTTATCGTCACTATAAATGTGTGAAAAAAAGCATTTGCCTTGAGGGAATTTAAAAACACTATCAAGTGGCAAGCGAAGTCTGTGTTACCATAATGTTATCGTAAAACAACAACGTGCTTGATCACTTTGTTTGATTTTAGCCACGTGCAAATGGCCCGTTAACATGCATATATGCTTCATACGGTATGAATATTTCAATTTTTAAAAAAATGACTGGCTGTTGCAAGACTATCATTCTGTACATTTAAATTTCACAATATTGTAAGTTATCACATCTCCTACAAGCTTCGTGTCTCTGGTACTAATTTTCTTGAGATTATCTGATAGATTTTTATTCGTGAGATTCGAGCGTGGTAATACCAAAGCATGGTTACACTTCGTGTCCGTGTGTCAGCTCACATCAATTATACCGATTTTCAGCCTCCATGCGCGATTAACAGAGTAGTCATATTATATCACTATTATTGTGGCATATGGTTAAAACGAACCCTTTCTCGTGACCAAAAAGATGTTGAAGAACAATGCGTATTAAAATCAGTCCATGAAAAACAAAGGACCCAGAACCTGCATCGTTTTAAAACCATACGAAAAAGTGAAAGAGTCCTTTAGTGCTAAAGAACTGTTGAAGAAATCCACTCAAATTATAGCATCACTTGATGTACAATTTTTTCCAACCTCACTGTTAAAGCTACTGAACTCCCATCCTCACAAGTCAAGGTATCACGTACACAAACTGAACTTGTTGGGATGATTGACCTCCCACA
>CAJDSM010108276.1:0-16773 GCA_903981925.1 Ostrea lurida
AAAGAGAGTGAATACATGTAATGGGTCATTGAAAATCAGAGGTTTTGATCACTTGAAGGTAAACATAAAAATGGCAAAGCAAACAAACAGCCACGTCAAAAATGTCGATTTCATGAAATTTAACTTAGGGAACACGTCAGTATATAGATGTTCTTGTTCGTCTTTACGACGCGCCAATTTGACCTTTAATTTGAGGGAACATATTTGAGTCCTAAGTGGTGGAAGAAAAAAATAACACGGTGTGACACACGTGTTACAGATTAACAAGGAAATAATATAACTAAAAAGTTTCCATATTGAGTGGCAGCTATTTTACAGTAAAGAAGTTACCTTGTACATCGTTGTTACATTAGTCACATTAATAAGTAAATATTCACCAAGAATAAATAGATATAGCATCATATTTGACTTGACTGAATGTTGCACTAGCGTTTCAAGGTGTAGTAAATTTTGAAACAGTGTTTTATTTGCTAATGAAGTATGTTCTGATAATGTAATTCCTACAAGTAAATGCACTAGCTAGCTGCTGATTTTTCTAAAATTGTGTTTACACTAGATTTATTTTGTTCTCAGACTGTAATAGCTATGACCTCTTCCATAACAGCTCTCCAATTACGGTGGAATTTTTAACATATTAACTCGTTTCTCTTCTTCACTTGCTGACTCTGAACATTTATCCAAATTTATGCATCATCTTTTCCCTACCTGTTAAACGAGATGTTGTTGTACGTCACTGCGTGTCGTGGCAGTGCTGATCAGTAGTTTAAGATGGATTTGCGCTGTACCAAATATTAAATATTGTTGACGAACCACTGACTACAGATCACAGACATCGGCCAAAAACAATCAATTTCCCACATTTGGACAAAGAAATGTAGGAAATATGATCATAATAAACCAAGTTTCGAAAGCACTGAAACTATATCATCATTACAATAATGTGAAAAGGTATAATTTCTCTTTCGTTGCTAATATGAATTTTGGCGCCTTTTGATTGTAAAAGTATCTTTTAAAAAGTTCTTCTTTTTACGAACATATAACCAATCAATTTTCATACACCAGGACCTTAAAAAATAATATTAAAATTCTTGAAGCAAAATATTTAAACACAACGCCATCAGCCGATATATTATAAAGGTTCATTTAAGTGTTTATTCGTTTACAGGCTAATGCGTGAATCTCCCTACAAGTGTAACAACCGTCGGAGGCTTTGCCGAATGATTTATGCTTTATGACGGATGTGCAGTTAACTGCGCAGGTGAAGTGATATAAGTTCAAATTCTAAAAAAAGTTCTCTTTTAATTTATGTGGGAAGTCTCCAGTAAGTTGGTTTTCTGCTCTTAATCTGTGCCTATTAGTATGCGCTCTCATAGTATCGTATTCTATCATCCTCCCCCTCTATTTTTTAAAAACTCGTAAAAAGGTGGGGGGGGATGATGAATATTAATCGACCTGAGGCAATGAAGACTTCCACATGTAACTTCTTAACAATCAGATTAGTATTGAAAATTTTATGCTCTCTTAATTTATGTTCAAGAACAAACTGTCATTATTTTCATCATGCATCACATAGATACAATTATTACTTTCCAATACACGCTTAGGATGGGAAGACGGATTAGGATTCGCGGTTATCATCTTCTCAAAGGAATATCTTACGAGCCACTTTACACTTATCAGAAAGCTTTCAATAGCGGCAGTTACATCGCATACATGACACTAGATGTCAATGTTGGCGATGTGTTGGAGTTTTTATTAGACAGCAATACTCTGTGTTCAAAATCATTGCAGTTTCTCTAGGAAAATCACACTAGACTAAATGAGCTATTTCAATAAATAAATAACAAAAAAAAAACAGAGATAATGACTAACCCGAATCATAAATGGCCCGAAGTTTTTCGCTCGCGCTTATCACTAATTTTATCCTGGGCTATTCGGAATTCGCGGGCATCGACCACTAATACCATGATTATTATGTATCTAATCTTCCATGTAACTGCTATGGGATTTGTATTCCTTATGTTTTTATTTACGACCCATCAGTAAAACGACATAATTGTTTCAATGAAATAAATCTGAGCGCTAAATGTTTTTAAATCAATAAGATCATAACTTTAAAACACTGTAGGCACATCGTTAAACCAAAGCATGGAAAACCCAAAGATTTGGTGGTCTATAGATTTAATTTCACGAACTTTCTCTTTCATTGTGCAGAAATAGAAAATCTACACCTTGGCACCCAAAAAAATTGGACATCTAACTTTATCATAGTTATATAAGTTCCAGTTCAAAACCTTTCAAACCCTGACTCTACCAAATATGTGGATTTTATAAAGTGAACGGTAATAAGGTATCAATCGTCAATCGATAAATTGGAAATTCCGTGGGTTATTCAATATCCATGTTATTGTGCCAGATGAATAAAATAGTAAGTCGTTGAATGTATCGACTTAACTAATGATATTGGAGAATATTGGACTGTGTCCACAATTAACTATAATATGAGCATATTTAGAATGATATAGAGATTCTTCAAGTCTAGCCATATAGGCATTGTTGATATCTGTCTAACAGAACAATTTAAATTCTTCCGGATTGTTTTATTTTTTATATTTGTTATAATGACATTTTACTATAAAACTTTAATAACGACGCGTTACTTAAATTTTTTATATGCACTACAGATGGCTGGGCATTTCGGAGCAAATTCATGGTCTTCTTCTACGTGATGCTAACAAACGGGATAAGTGTTGGATATCCGAAACATGTAAAGTGAAAACTCTTATTTAATGATTCAGAATGGTTAGACTACGTGAAGATTTTGGGGCCATAACAACACACTTAGATAGGATCAACAGTTCTAAAATGTCCGAGGGAGATAATCCTTAATTTTGATACATCTTGAATGTTCTAAATATTTTAACCCTACTGTCATATTTAAAATTACATATTACCGTAGACTTAATAAATTATTGCTTTCGTTCAGCATAATTAAGCATATTGAAGCAAAAAGATAACAAAAGAAAAAGCACTTGTTTTTCTAATTATTCTTATTAGAAAATAATCTACCATACCCTATTTGATAAAAAAACGTCCTGAGAATGTAGGAATATGCACAACAGTATTTGGATTATTTCTTATTATGCGATAGAGTTATACACATGGCCGTATTTTTCTCTTTTGTGAAAACAATAGTATACGCTATATTTTACAACATATCATAAGTATGTCATGTGGCCTATATCTATCATATATTTTTGCATTTACAGTTCAGAATTAAAGCTATTTACTACAAACATTTGAATTCTAGCATTATACTTATAATGGATCGTGCGTGTCTTATGACGCTCAATCCCTTATCCATTTATAGAACTTGTAAGGGTTTATTAATTCGGAACTTCATGAAGGAGTATCAAACTAATTACAACATCGACCGTTTATTTTAATTTACAAATACGACGTTGGGAGGGAAGGTGCCTGATATTGAACAATTAACAAGGGGAAATCCTATCCCAAAAGGGGTATCATAGGCCGTTTTCTCCTCATTTTTATTATATTGGTCCGTGGCGTCATTTATTCACTGAGGTTAAGATTTTCGGCTGATTCCCAAATGAGGATCTTAAACGATCCTTTATGGATCAAAAGGCTCCTAAATTCCGGGAACACTCCTCATGTTAAATGGCTGACATAGATAATTATGATTATCAGTGGATCATCTGTGGAAGAATACGCCAAGAACGTTTGGACGGAAATTCTGCCGGGAGAGGAGCTTGACACTTTGTCTGAATGGAATCTAAAGCGTCCGAAACTTTATTAAATCCCGTTTAATCCACGTTAGCGAGGAAATGCGTTTATTTCACTCTATTAAGTATTACCCTCATTCCTTCTGTCATTTAACGAAGCACGAAGTGGTATATTTTACCATAGATTATTACATAGACTACATTGAAAACTTTGTCTAGTCGCAGCTGATAAAGCAAGTAACAACATTATCTTTTGTTTTGCAAAAGGGCCTCAATTATACTTATCTTTTACAATGAAACACAGGGTTTTTCTTCAACTCTGAGAAAGCACCTACTACTAGGTACACCTTAGCAATATGATGTAAAGATGAAATTCTTCAAAAATCGGCCTCTTTCCTTGGATTGGATAATACCTTTTACAATTGAATTATTCTGTAACCGCCACACAAAATCTTAGGAAATTAACTTTGACTAAAGGTAATTCTTTCATTCAGAGAGCTTATTGAGGTCGGGGTAAAACATGCAAATTGAAATCATCTAGTAAAGAAATTCCTTACAAAAGATACACCCGCCGCTGAGAGTATCCATTTGGTAATAATTTGAGTGCTTCTAATTTCCAAAAGCCTCTGAGCCCTTATCTATCCCGGACAAAATCGCAATATAGTAAAAAACTTTGAAGCGATCTAGCAGAAAGCAACAATGGAACCTCCGACATAAATCGAAGGGCAGGAATTGTTTATTAAGAAGCTCAGCTATGTTTCTCAGAGAATTAGGAGAGTAAGTCACTTCACTAGCCACTTACTCTTGCTCGACACAGAAGTGTGATGTCAATCACACGATTAGTTGCACTGTTCTCGAATAAGACATCTAATCAGAGCCGCTTAGATGTTAAGGAATAACACTATCAAAGTATAGAACAAAGTTAACAGAGTAGATTTTCTCTCTAAATCTGACTTGAATCAAAATTACGTAATGAGATTGCTTTATCATGGTGCACTAACTTCGCATTTACAAATGACAAATTCATGCCTTCAGATAAAATTAAAGACTAAGTGAGGAGTCTTTATTCAGATAATTGGATAACATTCATACTATTTAGAAGCAAAAGTAACAAAGAAGCACCAGAAGTTACCATAGTTTACGGGTTAATTGGGGAAAAGTATGAACTAATTAATGTGTGGTACAGAAAACGCACTCTAGAATCATAAGCACCAGAGCAATTAATATGCTAATGGAATACATATTCAAGGGAGTCCAATGGATTACTCTGGAAGTTTGTACTTTGATAGTATTAAATAATAATAGAGATTATGTTTGCTCTTTTTGGGTAGAACTCGCAATACCATCCAACTTATCATAATCATTTGGTATTCCTATTGGGCATCAAATTAGATAACCTCCTCCTAATATATGTAGAGCAAGCACTTTCTATTTATACTTAGTCTTACATGGTACGAAGCTAGATACGGGGTGATTTCGAGACCAACCACACACCGTTACGCATGGGACGATGAGCACTAATACTTAACCAAAAAAAACTTGTTTCCGTCGTTTACTGTATCTATTCAACTCTCACTTTTGTAAGGATATCGATCACACATAAACACTTTGTTAATTTAAAAATCAGCTAAGACAGCACGCTATTGTTGAGTCATAATATCAAAAATTATCTGCACACACATGTCAGCTAATTAGCACTATTAATATATAAGCTCACAGCAAAGATTTTCAATTGGTTCCCAATCCTTTTCGCATATTTTAGAATAGGTAGCACAGAGTTGGTAAGAACTGATGAGGAGAAAGCCAGAGTCAGGAGTATAGGAGCAGCTCGTTCACGTATACTCATACTTCTTGGACCTTGCGTTTGATCATCTCTATATTGATTCATATTCTTATATTCAGGGACAAGCAGTATCCTTGCACAAAAGCGCTATTATCGGAAATGATGTTACACGCTGGCGATTAATGTACATTTGATACTATCATGCAATTGTTTCAGACGTTCATTTTGAAATTTCCTTTTTTGTTCTGCAAAGCTCTTCAATGCATGTCAATTCTTGAATTCCACATCCCATTAACCCCTGCTAACTGGTGCGCTAGATACCCAATAGGTATATGATCGACAATACATTGGAATCGCATAAGTAAGAACGAGAGTTAGTACGACGAGGGTAACAGGGAGCATTCAAATCGATCCTATGAGACTTAATAATCACTAGCACAACACGCATTAATTCATTTATTATCAGGTACCAAACGGATGGCATGTGGCTTATTCTAATTCTGAGCTCACTCTATGTCAGGTGTAATCATCGAACGAGAGAGTCGGAGTCTCGGTGAGCTTGATGTGTTACACTTGATTTCAGTATTGATTCGTATATTTGGCGAACTAGAAACACCATGATTACCGTTGATACTTCATAATAACTTCCGGACTTGAAGGCACATCTCGAGGCTTTGCTCATTTGTGTTAGGAAAAGTTTTAAATAATGCTATTATCACACCTGCGGTTATTCACGGTTTTGTTCAGTTATACCCCCTGGGGGACTTCATAACCGCACTAATAGTCATACAAAAACAGTTTTTATCACCTGCACTATGGGTGGCTCCCTAATTCGGAGGTTGTTTTTCGCGATCTTATTGGGGTATATGACTAGTTCTAAAAAGTGTTTATGCGGGAAAAGCCTCTAAAAATGCCAAGATCCTGTGACAATTGAATCGATATGTCTAGAGCAAATGAAGGTGTCAAGCAAGTAAGTGAAGTAAGTAATTTGATAATCAAATTTTGCGGACACTGAACAGGGCAATTTGTTTTGAAATAGAATGTTGAGATACGGAAGAGCTGAATTCGCTAGAACACTATCGGTATACACGTTATGACAAATTCGTAGCAGAGAATTCCCGATACTTAAACACTCGAGGGAGGATCTATGATACACTTATCTGCACTCAGGTGTGACAAACGATTATCTGTTTCAGACGAAAACAACTTATGATTTCAATTAAATGCCATATAAATGACACGACGATGTTAGTTCGAAGACATTTTATCTCGAATTACTTCACACCGGACTCAATCCATCGCCGCAACGTCTGAACTCTTATCTGTTCTTCAGTTTTGTAATAACGCTCGCTTCGCGCAGGTCAGATAAAATTTTTTGTCGAGACCACTTATATGTAACAAGTCACTTACCTTCCAGAGGCTATACTTCCGCAAATGCCATCTGGTAACAAAACTGACTAACATCTATTTTAAGTTTCAGTATTTTAAGCACAGTGAATACTTAGAGCACCTTCGACCCAAGGAATTTTGAGAGATACTGACTAACAATATACCCCTCGCCGAACAGTGTACTTAGACCTTCATTCGAGTTTGATACAATTATGGGACATTCACGACGCATATTCAGCAGCCGAGTACCTGTACGCGAAAGAGAACTTATAGTATGTGAATTAATGATACATCTGAGCACTCTTGACATGTCCGGAACAACCCAGCTTACAAGATGCATACTAGCTGATTCCTCGGTGTGTGCGAGTGCTGAGAGCTTTCAGAAAAGACTCAGAGTGAGAGATCAATACTGATTACCCTTAGGTGAGGGAATTTGTGCATTGTAAGTAGTCCCGTCGATAATTGATAGACAGACATCTCTTCGAGCGACTTTGGAAAACATAAAGATAGTCTACTTTAAAGCCTGTGTGTTTTCTCGTCTCGATCTCCCGTATTGGGTCATCTCGTTCTTCGCATCGGTTGGCTAAATATGAATCGAACGCACTCGTGGAGGAGCAGAAAATATTCATGATATGGTGTCGGACGAGTACAATAGCGGTTCTTTCGAAAAGAAAGCCATGCGTCATGACGCAATATTATGTTTCTAATGTTATGATTTGGGCATCTTTTAGCATAAGTATATGGTACAAAACCTAGAAACAACATTGAAGAGTGTTGATTTAGGTCACCAGCGGAGATGTTTCAATGCTATGAGTCAAAATCAATTTGTAACAGTTCGCATCGAGATTGGACAACCTTCCCCGCACGTACTAGCTGAGTAAAGGTCTTCATGTCGCGCGACTCAAGAATAATACCTATTTAAAGACTTTTATTTTATAGCATATACAAGATTGTGGGGTAAGCAGAAAATCGTAACAGCTCTTACGAGGGGCTATCCAATCTTCCCTAATGTATCATGTTCTTATTACTTTATGGTGCCACTTTAAAGTAAGTACCAGTGTTATAATTCGCACTTATAAACTCGTAAATGTCATACTGGTAAAATGGGTACTTTTATCAGTTATACACTTACCTGTCGCCTCGGGAGAGGCAAATACGCAAATCATCTAGACTTGTTTCTCAGGGCATAGCAATTGCTATGTCTTTGAATATTAAAGTGGTACACACACAAACATACGCAGATTAGACGGTCACCAAGCTGAGACTTTTGATGCTCCTAATACGTCTTCAAACGAAGCCGAAGTATCAGGAGAGTTGATAGGCAAAATTCACACTGGGTGGAGACTAATTCCTATCTAACTGAATCGGAAGGGGTCGGTACGACGCAAAGCGAGATGATTCTCAGAACACGAAATCGTAGAGTATAGTAAAAGTTTAGACACTGGGAAGCATGACCTCTTAATAAATGAAGAATTTGAAGCTACATTCAGAACCTTGCGACTTAATCTACTATAGTTATTGCTTTGATTCTATCAGTAAAAGGAAGATCACTACCCCGAGGACTCAGAGTTAGATTAATTGGAGACTAGTGAACGTCTATTCATTGTATATTATATTACCAGTGGGTCGAAAACCATACTGTAATTTCTATATTGGCTAGAGACCAAACAGGATACTTACATACGATGACCTCAGCGCTTATTGGAGAACCCGTTGTTACGCAAGACATGACATTAAGAGTAGTTACTTGGTGAACTAGCTGTGAATCTACTGAAGTATAAGAATCACATAAGTAAATTCAATCAGCGTGTCATTGGTTGTTTTGGCGATCGTTGTGTTAAAGGGCAAACATTGAAATGACCAGCCATTATTCCGGCTACGAGAACTCTGGACAGAAAGGGGAAGCTCTTGGAAGATTGGGGTAGGAACTGGATCAATATCTCGTATTATTTTCGCCGACGAGTCTGATTATTGATTGTTGGGAACAACTCGGATACAATGAAGATGTACAATAGTCCATTAGGCTTGTCTTTATTTCGAACGACCGAGGTTATCAAAAACAAATAGAACCTTGTTTTGTTCGGTTTGAATTCAAAAGACAATACGGCAAAGTATATCATCAGGATTTTTACAGGGCTCCAAACGCTACGTAGATATATTCGTTGTATTGTTCTTCTCTTTGTGAGGCTAATCGTTATGCGTTCTACTGGAATCAAGGTAAATGTCTTCTACAATCGTGGTAACCCGCACCACATAAAGAATACTAGGTGGTGACTAAGACAGGGATAATAGTAGACAACGGAGTTAGGTAGAGAGCTCTCATATTAATTATGTTATGTAGCGTTGAAACAAATATATATAAAAACTGAATGCTATAATAGACGACGTATTTAATTGATCTGCTACATGATTTCACTGGGTGCTGAGTTGACAGAACAACAGTATGGTTTGAAACAGTGTTTTATGAAACAATATATACAACTAATTAAATTTCAATGTTAGCAGATTGTACAAATTTGCATACTTACTCTAAATGGAGGAAAATTAGTATAATGTTCTGAGCGCTAATAACCACTTCCACAACTTTCTTTGAGAACAAAAAATTGTTTATGGAACACAAAAACTAAGATGGGACGCAAGTTTATATCAGGTCTAAGCGTCGGTAAACAACGGTAAATCATTCATCGGGACCTCTAAATTACACATAAATAGAAAATCGAGTGATCAGGGCAGCCAACGACTTTTCAAACCTGAACCAAAGATCAAATGTCATAAGTGTAGAGTCGGGAGGTGACCAGCAGTGAGCAGGGGGAAGTAAGAAAAATAGGGTTGGAATATTGGGTCAGGAGGAGCACGACATATGGTCACACTCACAACCGTGGAATCAACCCCTGTTTTATAGTCGATTTTATCTACACATTGTAAACGGGATTCACCGAATAAAGATTATCTAATGTTCAGTTCTGTATAAGGCTAATACAAGCTGATTATTTTAATTCCATAGATGAAATTTTTATATAATAGTACAAGAAATATGGGAGGCATAAAACACCCCTTTCTATCCTTTAATCAATATTTTATGATACGGATCATTCTGATTAGCTATACAAGGTTAGTTATATTCCTTCACAAATCCTTTCATTAGGAAACACCAAATGATATTAGTTTAAAATCGAGCTTTAGACGGAATACTAAAAAGTGTAATAAAGATTATTTGAATAAAGAAAGAATGCAGCGGGGAAAGGTAATCAAAGTAAAGTTGAAAACGTAATCACTAAGTCGTCCAAATCCATAAGTACAACACACAAATAACCAAAACACTCCGATGATGAAATCGGGCATGACCCACTGAGTTACCTGTCGTACGAAAAGCGAAAAGGCAGAATCGTAAAAACAACGGACCTCAGGTCAAAAGCGGTAATCTAGTGGTAGTAAGTGATAGTGGAAGCAATGTAAAATGAAAATAGAATAAAAGTTCACAAGTGAGATAGAACTATTCTTGAATGGCTGTTTAAATCCATGAATTATTGACTCTTGAGATATACACTGTCTCACTACATATTGACATATGACCGGTCTAACTTAATATTCATAATTATAGTATGCATTCTATAAAAAAGGGAATGATGATTATTACGACGTTGTTTATGAATCTTTACGTTCTTTAACTATTCATGAGTCCTTTTTTTATTTCTTTATTTTCGTTTCTTAAATGCTGAAAACGAACAGCGTATCCTCTAGATGGCCACCGCGTCTCTCCTCTTCCCGCCCTCCACGGTCGGGGTGGGCGCGTGTCCTCCCTTCCTGGTACGGCCCGCCGTATGCCCGCCGGGTCAGAGGTCCCTGGCTGGCGCTGCGTTTCGCTGTCCTCCTTCGCCCTCGTTTGGCGCGTGTGCTTGCTTCGTGATTTCTTACTGTCGCAGCCTGATCGGTTTGCTTGTCTCATAGCGTTGCGGTTGATATGCCTTCTCACGTGTCTTGTGTCATGCCTGACTGATTGTTTCTTCTGTTGGGAATTACCTTGGTTGCGAGGTTTGTGTCCTGCCCGCAGCTTACCTGGTGTGCTGATCTTCCTTACCACCCACCGACAAAAATTTGAAAGCAATAACCCGATCTTCTTTGAACTATGTTTTACTCCTTCCCTTTTTCCTCCTCTCCTTTTCATCTTCCTTCACCCCTTGGCGTTTTGATTGCGCTAACACTGGACTGATTTTTCATAAAATTTGCGAACCTACCATTTGAAAACCCTTTTCGAATATATGTAAAATATTGGTATGTAAGGCGACTTTGTTTTTTTGTTTTAGAATTTTCTAACAATTTGATAAATTTGATGTTTTTGAGAGGCTTTGTGGATCTGCCAAGAAGACATCCTTTCTGTATGCCAGAATACATGTATTTCTACGTGTATACTAAAGTGAAAATAGTGTCGGGTTTTTCAATTTTAAAGAAAATTGTATGTTGTTTGAGTTTTTCACTTTAATCACCATATTTGCATCCTGAAATAACCCCTTTAACATACATCTGTATTATTGAAATAGTATCAGGATTTTCCAACTCTTTAAATATTATAGGTTGTTTCAACAAAATTTTATCATTATTATTTTTGCATCCTTTTATACATTTATGTATATGGCCCCTTCCTCTACACACACACAAACGCACACGCTTAACATACGTATGACATGTATCTTCGAAGTGGGACTTTCTAAGTGGAATGACTTAGTCGATATCTAGGTTAATATACGTATGAATACTGTCAATTGTCTAGAATGTGATTGGATATATATTAGCATACGCCACCCACTCCACCTACCATCAACCAACCACACTTTTATTCAATGTTTTCATGGGACTTTTTGTACTCATATAGTATACATCGACGCTAATTGTAATGTCCGACGACACAAAGAGAAAAACAATAAATGGAAAACGGGGTTAGCGATTTCAAAATATACTTGATATACACGTTTTAGTATGGGAAACATCATAATACTTGGTGATGCAAGCAACACATGTACATGTAAATCTTAAAGGTAATGTCATGAAGACATCAATTCAATTTCAAATTTATATTTTCATACATAGTATAGATGTTTATTTTGAATATTTCCCAAAGCTTGATGACCTGTGTCCATATAAGAAAGCTACAACATCGTCAAATGTGGCATCATTGGTGAGATCTGGTGTCAAGGTTATAATTTTGGCACTGCTGAAGTTGTCTAATGTTAAACTACTAGCTAAACATCAAAGACAAAAAAGTCCTCAATGGTGGCACTGTTGGAAACTATTGTACTTAGATGAGCAGTTTGTCAGCATCATCCCAGTAAACACCGGAAGACATTCATTTTGCGAGAACAGTCAATCTGCCTATTTGACAAGGACATTCTAATTACTTTCAGAAAGGATACACTCCATGAAATAAAATCTAGATACAACAGAACCTCCGTAATAATGTACTTACTCGCCAAAAATGTCCAATTTAATACCTTTGCCAATCTATGTTTTCTGTTTTTCCATGTTTTTTCCATGTTTTTTCCAATGTATGTATCTTTTAAGGTGGAGTGCTACACCAGACAAATTTGATGTGGATGAAAAATAGAGGATATGTTAACCAATATTTTGAAAATAAAAAGTTTCAAATTCACTCAATTTCGTCAAAAAATGCCGTTATTTTAGAAAGCAATTTCAAAGAAAAAAAAATTAAAACCCTTGCTGGTATCGAAACCGTACCTGCAGTTCAGAAGGCAACGTGCTAACTTATTGAGCATGTTGGCTAGGCATTTAAATTTGAAATCAATTAATATATAACCCTGATAGTGATATTTTATCCATATTTCGAAAGGAAGTCAGCCATTATGACGATGTAGATATCCCCCTTAATTATGATTAGTGTGTTCTGAATATACCATGTACATTTAGTTTCAACTATTTGGAAAAATTGCAAAAGGAGTGAATCAAACTACCACCTCCCCTCCCTCCCTTAGAACACTTTGTTGAAATCAGAGCTGCCAATTGACGAACATGTACCTCGGCTCTTTACATAATAATATTTAACACAAAAAGCCATTATCTTTGTAAATAAACTTTGCTAGGATAAAAAAGGAACAATGCAGCAGTTTATATTTTGGATTGTTCAGTTAATCATACTCATATCTTATTTTTATGTCATATGAAAATTCGAAGGCAGTGCAAGCTATTTTTTTAAATAAACACTGTTAACCAAATCCACAATATGTACAAACTCTTTGCATTTTATATTGTTTATGGGAATGACAGCTGAGTTTTTGATCTACATGTACATGATCAATGAACAACTTATTATTGTACTGATGACGATCAAACAGTCGAAACTGGTCAACCAAATGAATTTATTTGATTATTCTCTTAATGCGTTGGTCATCTTTATATTCTTTTTTGAGTTTATAACTTTAGGTAACATCACTGGTGTCCACTCATGAATGAGAATATTGAAAAAATAAAATAAAACAAATGATATGAATGCCAAATGATTTGTGACTAGTCGCAATATACAATTTATATTGAATTTTAATCCGTATGGCGCGCCATACATGAATAGGTCGTTTGTGCGTGTAGATCGTATAATTATGGCTATAAAGGCGTAGATAATAAGATAATTAACATGTATATTCATGACATCGATATATTAATAAGTCGTGGATAATATAAGTGAAGTTTATGCTGAAATATACCCGTAGAGCATGTGCGAGTCAAGGCAATGCTACCTAGGCCTAATGTAACAGATTTGGACTTTGAAAGGAACATACACCTTTTCGTTACATACTTGTAAGGTATATGAGGTAATTTATTTTATTTGCATGCATAATCCATCGCTATTTCGCGGTTTTTTTGTTTTTTTTTTTTTGCTTCCCCATTCGCGTAACCTATGATGTCATATAGCTTGTATGGAGCGCGCCGGCTGGCCATACTTTTTGAATGTCATAATTATTAAATTTTAAATGAATATTTCTATAACTTTCCCCTTCATGATTTTTCCTATACTTTTGGAATTAAATATAATATAACCAAGGTACATTTTTCCGTTGAGAAACATTTCGTTGTAATTAGTTCCCGAACATTTTCTATTTCTACTGCGCTAAAAGGTTCGATATTCTAGAGACTCTTTAATTCAAAAAATGCTTGATAAATAACATCAGAGAGAGAGAGAGAGAGAGAGAGAGAGAGAGAGAGAGAGAGAGAGAGAGAGAGAGAGAGAGAGAGAGAGAGATGTTAGTAAAGATTTTTCAAAATCTCGAGTTTTATAAGTAAAAATGTGTATCAATCTAGTTTTCCAGAATGAATACAAATACATGAATGCGTGTGTTTGTGTGCGGGGAGGATGGTGGGGTGGTGGTAAATAACTGTTTTGATTTGTCTTCCATGAAGTTCCCAAAATCCTTAACTTTACTCAATTGTGATGTCCACTATGAATAAATAATTTGCCTAAAATTCCTCATTCCCATTCAAGATAGTCTGGACACGGGCCTGTGATTTTTTAAAGCAAGGACAATTACTAACACAAAAGTTGATATTGCAGGGTTATAACGAATCTAGCTTAAAGTCATCATTTCGCAAATTCTACGGTCGCTATATGACCTTGTTTGCGATTACAAAGTATCACTAAGTCTACTAGAGTGTCCGTAAAGTTCTGTGGACAACCTTGATAAAAACTGACCAAAATTGATAAAGTATATGAAATAACATTTCGTTAAATTCATGTTTTTTTATTTAATATGTACATTCTCTGTAATTTCACGAACTAGTTAGTCGCCGATCAACTGTTCAAGCCACGTTCACGAGGTTCATTTTTCCGCGCACTTGCAATCTCGGAAGATATCTTCCTTCACGCATGTCACCCGGAAATTGTCCCTTCCGTCCAAAAATCTTCTATATCGCGTAAACATGAATGAACGGCCCACATTGCAATGATTTCCCGACTGTTTACGGAATTCATGGGTCTCTGTGGGTGTTTTCCGATATTTATCGTTGCATTCTCTCTGCTCTATCTAAATAGATCCAAACCTCGATTTCTCTGCTATTCTGATACTTTGAACGTTCAAATTTTGCAGGTTTGACATTGAAACTCTTGGAAACACCATAATGTAAAAATCATCTCAATCCTCGCGGAATTTTACAAAATAAAAATGAACTGTATGGGACGACAAACAACTTTTTTCATTAAAATGTTGACGTGCTCCGGATCACCATCACAAGTCTAACAACGAAGTCATACTTGTAATAATACATATAAAATCGGACGAAATTTTACATTTTACAATCTATATATGGCCAAGGATTATAAATGTGCTAATAATAAATATCTATAACGTTACTTTTATATAAATTAAGGCTTGTCCACGAACTTTATGGACAATCCTCGTAAGTTGACTGATTTGTTTCATACTCTTTGCTAGACTGTCATTTTCCTGCTAGATTTGACTGCGAGTAATCCCGTTTACTTTATTTCGACTACGGGCTCACGTCGGGTGTGACCGGGCGGCGGAGGATGTTTACTCCTTCATGGCACCTGATCCTGCCTCGCTTTTGTCGGAGGTCCGTGTTGTCCTACACTCGATTTTGTATATGTTTTTTTCGATTATGATTACGTTTAACACGATGTTAACTTCGCCTATTTGTATATAAGGCATTCATTAATTTATGAGGAAATATTATGTAGTTTACAAATAAATCTTCGAGGATTAAAAATTTCATTTTATTCAGAATTTTATTCAAAATATGATTATGCTGATAGATCTTCAAAACATTATTCTTATCATCTTTATTTACCAAAAACTCCAACTTTTTTCAGTGCAAGTTGCCATTACTACAATGTCTTTAGGTTTTGATTTGAACATATTTAATTGTTATGATGTTTTAACAAAAGGATTGGGCACAAGTTCTTGAAACTTAGAACGCCATCTCCTAGTCATTGGGTCACGTGTTGTGTGTCGCGTTTCATTCCACTGTCTTTCTTTACATTCTGATTTGACTACGGATTACACAAGATGTGGGTCTCACGGCGAGTGTGACCGGTCAGCAGGGGATTATTTAGCACTTTTAGGCATTTAACACTACCTATGTAGATACAGAAGTGAATTCAAATTATTTTGTTCTCTCACACTTACAGAACATATTCAACTATAGAGGCCATCACGTGACTTGGTCATATATTTGTTTACCTATTGAGAGTACCTGTATTTACTATAGGCGATAACGGGGAGTGTGCGGTTAAACCATTATAACTTTTTTCATGCATTATATAGAAAAAAGTTGGACCCTTTACTTGAAAGAGCATTAATTCCTACAAAAGATGGTATATCTTATTTCAATTCAGAAAAATGATTTATTGCTTCAAAATTCATTTGAAAAATAGTGTGTATACGTCCAATGATTAACATGTAAATTAACGAGCAAGTGGTGAATTTTCGGCATTTTGCATGTATAAAAACGTATATTTCGACCTCTTTTCATATCTCTGGAAAAGAGTTGGACATCTAGTGTAAAAGTTAAAACACTAAACTATATGAAACATGCAAATTATTCAGTTCAGATCCTACTTTTCTTGCTTCAAAATCGTCCTGAAAATTAAGAATTTTCACCGATATTGAAACGATTCAAAATGGCGGACGCAAGCGGGAGTAAAGAAAGCGTCATGTGATAGTTGTGTTATTTTAACTTTTTTTATGTTATGAATAAAGACAAGAATACAAAATCATTACTTACCAATGAAGTTCAGAAATGAAGTTCAGAAATGCCCTTTCCTTGACTGACCACAAAGACAACTGCTTGCAAATGAATTTTAGGTAAATCAAAGGGCTCTTTAAATAAACGTATGTCGGG
>CAJDSM010108277.1:75-10875 GCA_903981925.1 Ostrea lurida
TCATGAAATATCAGTATAAATACCACGTGTAATTTACAAGCAAAAATCAAATTCTCATTGATCTATTCTCTGACATCATTAGTCACATCCAAGCCACGAAATATTTATGCGACAAGTACCAATCATATCTTTGCCTATAAATTACCACAAATGGATGTTACTCTGTAGCTAGTAACTCATGAATGTAAGACCTAGCTGTCAGGCGTCTAAGTTGATAATGAAAGCTACTTTTGCCAATTTATGCCCTATAGTTGAAGCTGCTTTGGCCAATTGTGCCTGATAGTGAAGCTTTTATCGGCAATCATGCCTGACTAGTGACAAGCCTGCTTTTTGGCAATATGCCTGATAGTGAAGCGCTTTTGGCAAGTGTCCTGCATAAGTGAACGCTGCTTTTGCACATGTGCCCTGAATAGTGAAAGCTGCTTTTGGCATTGTGCCTGATAGGTGAACTGCTTTTGACAATGGTGCAGACCACATTATGGTAGACAGCTAACGTTATGTTAATCTGCAACAATTCGAAGGAAAGCTTCATACAATAATATCGAGTTTTAAAAAAATACTCACATGTTATTGAAGAACCTTTCTGGTATCCATTCCAGTGCAGGCTGTGAGGTGTCTTGCCAGCATTGGACATCCCAATGCCCAACATATCAATACCATTTTTAAATTGATACTAGATGGGCCTCTACTACAAAATAATAGTAGAACATTTCAAAGGAAACCGGACATTTAATTTGATTGCATACTAAATGTTAAGGACACCATAGACAGCTAATTATTCATTAAAGCTGACTTCAAAGCTCTCTCTTGTGATCGTTTTCAACGATTACATTTGAAAAGGACCATTCCTGATTCTTCACACAATCATGTCTAAGTAATATTAAAAAATTATAGGCAATATCTTCTTGGTATTCATACATGATACCCCCGGGACCTCAAGTAAAGTGGACAACAAGTCTTGGATTATCTTTTTCATATTCCCAATGTCTAATCGAACATAGCCTAGAGGCGTAATAATAAAACAAGAGAACTCAACTTTATGGCCAAATGCTTATTTTAGGTTTTTTACACCTCTACACGTTCCATCATCATTTAGCATATTTTTACAAAATCTACATTATTACTGCATATGGCGGTTGATCTTCCAACTGATTCAATTCGCGAGACATATTTCTGCGTACGATCAATTTTAAAACTGAGACAGGCTACTGAACCAAACAAGTTGATCGCTAAGCAGAATCTCTAACATTTGGGTTTAAAGTCCGGATTCCAATCTATGTTACAACCTGTCATTCAAGTCGAACGCTGTGATGTGTTTACAAACTGTGAGCTGTTACTTTGCGTACTAGTTTTGATCTACAGAGTACTCCTTATTTGTCTAATCAAGATAGATGGGATCTTGTTCAAACGAGCTGTGGCCGGTCCAGAGGGGATATTCATTCAATATTAATCACTGGATTCCACCCCCTGTGTTTTCTCTATGGAGGATTATTTTCATTTGTTTTGCTATATATAAAGGTGAAGATACGAACAGTGATCAATCTCATGAATCCTAATACGTAATTACAAATTAAGAGTTGGGCAAACACGGATCTCTTGGATTGATTGATTATTTACTGTTTTACTCACACTCGAAGATATTTCACTCATTCAATAAAACTCAAATACTGTGACTGTAACTACTGTAAATACTCTTGTTAGACGTGTATATCATAACAAAACTCATCACTGGTAAATATAGGGTGAAAGTAAGCGTGAAGGTCAATTTCCACTTGATATCTGATCTTTCTATGTCAAATTCAAGGCCAATCACCTGAAGATAAAGTTAATAGTTTCTTTAAATAATCATGTTATAGTTTTCTATCAATGAGTCAAGTATATACTTCCTGACAATACTCACGTCGCATAAATTGCAAATCTCTTCTTGTCTTGAAGGTTGCTGTCTCGCATGCTGGAATTGCCAATCACAATCAAGTCCATCAAAATCGAATCGTCGAAGATATATGATACCACTTAGTAAATTTCAGCATGTTTCGAGATGATACAATCTAGAGAAACCTTCTCTCCCTTTTCCAACCACTCGAACGGACAATATCATGTTTAACCGTTGATTCAGCTTTCGAAGACGAATTATCCTTTGATATCTAGAAAGAATCAAACTTCATTACAGTTTTGTCCATATACAGGTGCACGTTTCAAGTTTTATGATTAGAGTTTTGTGATTATCAATTCACAGAGGGAAAATGTCCATCCCTATAGCCATTTTGCAGCATGTGTGAAAAATTGCAAACATACAAATAATTTGCTTGAAAGTGTACTGTGAGATCCTTAAGCCTATGTCCTGATTCGTTCATTTCGAGCAAAACGAGAAGATGCATGTGGGTACACATGAAAGGGTCGATATCCTCTGGTTGTAAGCCATTGGTTCCCGTCACGTGCTATCGCAAACCACATTGACCACAGAAAGCCGCTGGTAAATGCTGGTCTTACAACATTGATATATATGAAAAACCATTTCTGTTGTTGTTGCGTTTTCCTGTTTTCCTGGATGATTCTTCCAAACAAATGCATTTCAAGTAGAAATTTATAAATAAATGGAGTATTAAGCAGTTTGTGAAAAAAGTAGAACTTTTATGTAAAGTGGCCCTTTGTTAGTTTCATGTTGTGGTCGTTTCGCTGCGTTGTTTGGGAGCGCATTTTAATTACACAAATTTAGGAAAGCTATACATATTTGTATAATTACGAAATTGTTAGGGGGCCCTCTTTTCTGTGACACATTGAATTTTGACTACGAAATGTCCGTTTACTGCTCAACGGTGGGGTACCGGGTTCAACAGGGAATGTTTACTTCTAACGCTCCGAGCTCCCCTGGTGTTGTTTCCGGGAAGTCTCTGTTTCCCTAATCTTAATTTTGGTATCTTATCAGAGTTTAGTGGAAATGATTCCAACCTTTTCAATGATGTAAATGAAACAACGAGCATTGGTCAATCTCTAAATACCCATGCAAGAATACAAAATTAAGGAAGCCCCAACACATGTATTTCGCTGTCTTGATGGTTTGGTTTATATTTAGTTCACAACCAAGGTAAAAATTAGAAAACCAAATTTTAATTATCCTAGCATTCTCTATAATAGAATTATCTTTCTGCCTCTAATTTATTCATCGTTTCACCTTAAGTAGGAACTTACGTCAAACTCCTGCTGGCTTCAATTTGCATTTTCATATATCACACTCAATTTCCCAATACGATGTCTTTCTCAAGCACCGACGTGCTGACACTGAGGTTGAGTGTCGACATTAAATATGGAGGCGAGCGAATTACTCCATCCATTAAACGAAAAGATATAGCTTAAAATCAGAAAGAAATTTTACCTTTAACGAAATATAACTTTTTGAGATACAAATATGAAGGCCTACATTATTGCGAAGGTGAACTTACCTTGTACAAAAGCCAATGAAATCACAATGACTAACAGGCTAAAATTTGTTATGATTCATCTGAAACAATATAGAAACAATATCACTTAGTAAAACGAGCTACAACGTGTTACAGAATTATTAGCTTATTTATCGAAATTCAGTTTTTTTGTGTTTTGAATAGAAACGAACTGTTTACAAATGAATATAAAAAAACTAGAAAATATTATAATAGTGTTTGTAAGACGATATTTTATAGTGTGAAATAAAGTAATCGTTTAAATATGTTCATTCAACCTCATAGATAGCAGGGATAGTTTTCCTTACCTTCATTGATTGTTCCCAGTAGTGGCTAGAATATGGTCGCCATTACATTTAAACAGGATATATGTATGAAATTTCATATTTATGCAAATGACTTTACCTGAGAATCAATGCGAATAAATTCTTTTGTTAATTAATGCCACGACTTCACCACAAGATTCACTGTCTAATTTATTGTCTCCTTTTTTTCTCCCCATCGCGATTAGCAGTAACGAACTTTAATTATTTTCCGGATACAACATACAGTAAATCAGCAAGAGGAAGAAGGCATGGCGTCTATTAATTCATCTCAATGTTACCAGTTTTTATCTATGTAAGCTTCGGTGATATAAAGAAAGCATGCAGTATTTCAATTTTATTTACCACAGGAAACAAACAGAATAACTTAATATACTAGTATTAATATACATAAAAGAAGCTGGCAAGTTTGATATTGGAATCCAAAATCACGTCCCGAATTTCAAATAAGATGTGATAAATAATAGATTTCGTGGAAGGATATAAATCTTTGTGGTCTAATTGGTGTCCTTGTTTAAGCCATATTACTGGACCATTTTCGTGGGTAAACACGACCACAAGTGACTGATTTACATCACATTTTCTATTTGAAATGCTAAGCAGCAAAATGAGATGGAACATGTTCAACATTAAAGTAGAAAACGAGGAATAGATTATACATTATGATTTCATTATTATCACTAAATGTGCACCATACACACGATTTCAAATCAATCAACATACACGTGAAAAGTTTTGACAGGTGAGCATAGATTTCATCAACATAAATCACTTGAAAAAGAAATGATGTGTCAGGGATAATAAAAAAATCAACACACGCATGAAAAATGTCAAAAAAAACCTAACAATTCGTTCAAAAGTCTGAGGGAGGGCTGAAATAAGCTGTATCTGCCGCCCCCTCACATTCACTCTGTTGCATGAGATATTGTTTTAAAAAGTTTGGGATTTTTAAGATACAAAAAATTCAAGAATTTTGGCATTTTTTGAAATGTAACGAAAAAAACACATTCACTACAGTTACATTAACCTAGGTAACTATGTTTTTAAAGAATGACAGTCTCAAGATCAGTAACACTATAGTGATGTACTACATCTATTTTTAACTTCATTTCGACAACCCAGTGGGGATGCGGTTAGAATAGGTCCTCAGAACCCCTTGCTTGTCGTTAAAGGCGACTAACGGTGCAATTCTTCGGATAAGACCCCCCCCTAAACGAGGCCCTGTGTCACTGTAGGTTGGCTAAATAAATATTTTATTATTGTATAACCCACCTTACTTGATTCCAGGCAGCTCTATTTTTATATTGCATAATGTATTGTGGAATCAGATGGCATAATCACACCTATGTGATACATGTAGATATGTTTCTTATATTTTTGGTTTTTTCGAGCCCATCTGATCCCCGCATGTTTTCTGTTATATAACTTCGTCATTACTACTAATAAATGACATTTTTTCAACTTCACATTGCTGTCCTGTTTCACTTCCTTTATCAAACAAGCAAAGGCTACCTGGCACGTTCATATTAACATGGAACATTAAAGATTATTCTCTGCGAAAAGTAAAAGGCCGCGCATAGCCATAATTTGCAGCCCTTCACCGGGCAATAGCGACTTCGTGAATGAAAAATTCAGCGAGTGGGTAAAACAATAGACAATGTACAAACAACAAAATTATTCAACAACAGAGGAGACGTACTTATTTTTCCAGTATAAATCATCCTCTAAATTCTCTACTTGTATATCGAAAAGGGTATAATGATTTTATAAAGCAGAAAATCGTATAGTTGAAAAGTAAAATTTACAGTTATTATGTACATTGTAAATTGTATTTAAAAGCAGCCAAGGAATAGAATGATTGTATCCAAGGGATTAACACTCCAAGTACAAAAAAAATCTATCATTCTTTCGTATAAATATTTTGGGCTCTGTTTTCTTCAATATTCTACAGGTTGACAATCATAAACATTACTCTTGTAAAACCTTATTTGCGATCAATCTTCCACAACCACATCTTCATTAGCTTATAGTTCTAATCACGAACACATTCATTGGAACTCTTAATGTGTAGTTTAAAAAATTTCTTATTTCCAATTTTCCCAATGGCAAAATTTACCTTGATAAAATAAATGTCTACGAGAAGTCTGGAATTTAACCACATCTAAATCTGGAACAAAGAGGATTGATGTCTAATTCAGTTATTGGTTACGACAAAAACATACACGTGCATGGAAATTTACAATGGATCCATTTTCTTCCAAACAAGCATCGTTTATTTTCTTCATACATCATTTCCTGCCTACGTTTCTAGATAAAATGGCGAATAACAAAGTATCAAACGTAATCATAGTCCAAAAAACACATACAAAAGTCGAGGTAGGGCAACACCGACCTTCGACGAAAGCGAAGGCAGCAAAGTGCCAATGAGGGAGTAAGCACCTCTGCCCGACCGTCACACCCGCCGTGAGCCCGTATTCGAAAACAAAGTAAACGGGTTTACCCGTCGTCAAATCTAGTATTGAAAATGACAGTCTAACAAGGGTATGAACAAATCAGTCAACAATATGATTAGTGATAATTTGTAATCGCAAACAAGTCATTATAGCGACCGTAGAATTTGCGAAAATGATGACTTTAAACGAGATTTGTTATAACCCTCAACATCAACTTTTGGTTAGTAGTTGGCTCGCTTTAAAAAATCATCATAGTATATCAGACTAAAGGCGACATTTATGTCTATCTTAATAGATATGTGTGGGTGTCACGCTTTACGGTTTAAAAAAGAATAGCCTTACATGTATAAATATCGATGAAAATACGTTCAGTATCAGAGCTGTTATTTTGTATGTATATACTACACTGTTTATCTTTTATATTCATTGATAACAATGATAGTCATCACTTTTATTATTCTGTAGGAATTAGGAACTTTGTACTTTTAAAATCACGAGACATTTACATGAAAAGGAAAGATAGCGAACAGTGATCAATCTAATAACCCTTACAAGAAACAAAATTAAGAGTTGCGGTAAAACACAGACCCTTGAAATACCAGAAATGGATCAGCTGATCAGGAGGCGCAAACATTCCCTGTCGTCCGACCACACCCTCCGTGAGCATCATACATGTATCTTCATCAGACAAAGAAGCAATACGTGTCAAATCAATGTGCAAAAGAACGGTCTAGCAATTAGAATGAAACATTAACACATTATATACTTACCTCCTGCTAAATTGTAGCATTACCATTGGTTTACACCGTCACGTGAAACCATGGATATTCCATACATGAGTCAGTAGAATTCCATACATAGTCCAGTAGGAGCCATTAGTCTTATACACAATTAAGTGATGATCATGAGTTATTTTCCGCCTCAGATTTGTTTTTCAAAGCCTCTGACTACTCAAATGAAATAAACTCGGTCATCGAAATGAATTCCCAACGGCCAAAGGAGTTCATTTTGAGACTCGAATAATTACGAAACTACGAAATTTTCTAACGTCACTGGTTGTGATGTCATAGTTGCTTCAGCCAATGTGCATCATGACGTGATTCATAAACATGCACGTTTTATACATATGCTATTTAGAAAAAGCAGTCGGTAAGATATATTCGTTACATGGTTTGTAGTTGAGCCTAATACTGTTTATATGGTCAGTAAAATTCCATATGGCCTCAGCTCCGCTCTCCGCCCATATGGAATTAAAACCATATTAGGTCAACTACAAACCAGTAACTAATAATATCTTTGAAAAAGCGAAGATAACGCACTTTGGTCAATCTCATAAATCCTATACGAATACAAATTGAGAGTTTGGCAAACACGACCCCTGGATTATGACCAGAGGTGGGATCAGGTATGTAGGAGAAATAAGATTCCCTGTCGACGGGTCCTCTATTTTGATCAGGTGACCGGCGTAAATCCGTAGTCACAATCAGTATATAAAAGAAATCCTAACAGTGGGATCAAACACGTCACACATAATGGACCTAATGGTATGGGTATTTGCAGACTAGATCGTCATAACGACAAAGATTGCAAAATGCTGACTGTTGAAACCCCTTAACATCAACTTGTTTGTAAGAAAACCGCCTCGGATTTAAAAAACTTGATTCATTTACGTAGGAAGAAGATCTTGCATCATCGAATTCGGTGATAAATATAGAACATCACATTGCAGTTATAATAGAATTATTGTAGGTAATCCGCTCAAGGTAAAAGACAAAGATACACGAACATGATCAATCTCGTAAGTCCTAAATAGAATACAAAACAAAGTTGGGCAAACACGGACCCCTGGACATTTACAAGAGCGGTTCAGGGCCTTGGAGTGAGTAAGCACCCCTGTTGACCGTCAACACCCGCGCATGAGCCCGATAGTCTTTGATCGGTGGTGTAAACGAACAATCCTAGTCAATCAGTGTGTTGAACTAGGGAACCCTAACCAATGGTTATGAAACACGATCAGAGAGCATTTGACTCAATGGCAGGTCATATTGGTAAACTACCGTAATCAAATCCAATCAAACGGCTTGACTGTCTTCAAAGCCGAAGGTTTTCAAAGTATTCAAGAAATTTTTAAGCAGAGTAATTGAGAAACGTCAGTTTGACAAAATACTTCCGGACTGACAAAAGTTCTAGTTACATTTCCCTATTCAGACTGACAATTTAACAACATTCTGATATTTTGACTAAATGGGATTATAAAAAGCACTTAAGAGTCAACATAATAAAATCCTGGTTGTAGATATTTACAAATTCTTCCCAATGTACACTTTTCACTCCTATTTATAGATATCTAGCTTTCCAGATTCCAAACAACTATTGTAAGAGAATTCCAGCCGTTGATACCAGTAATGCAATGATAACGACACCCTACCCACCCCTCTGTATGACGGTACATAAAAAGAGGACTCTCTTCACCGTGTGTTGTATTAAGGAGTTCTAGGTTCCAGAAGACAGAACCTTAACAATATTGTCGGGGTTTTTTTTTTGTATGAAAGGCGCATAATTTCAATCGATGTTAAAAGAACTTGGTTTGAATTCTACATTTGATAATCATACGTATATCCAATTTCCCTTTCAAAAGATGCAATTCCTTAAAACCACGCTTCGGGTTTAAACACATTTGATATATGTCAATATAATGGGACGAATGAATATGAGCTACTGTACCCATACTGGATCCCAAACCTCACAAAACCCCTTACAAACAGACATATATTGCTGGATCCGGTCATTGTTTTACCAAGCCTATATCTTTGCTTCTTACGAAAATATTAACTGTAAAAACGTATTGTGCCACAACATATACAAGTGTTGTAAATTAGATGTGGATTCTAACAAATTCCAATCAACTCTTAGTAAATTTGAAATTGCACTACTTTTCCTACATGTAAATCGACAGCAAAATGTACGAATTTCAACACTTTACAGGCTCATTCCTTACGATGAATCAAACGACTATGAATTTTGACTTCATAGGCAACCGCTGCGCCAATAGAAGTGGAAAACAGAACATATTCATGTCTTGTTATCAGGCATAAAAAATTACTTTGTTTAATACCACTATGATTCTACGCACAAGTACTCTGATAAATAAGATTATTGAGGTTCCTTACTGACAATATCTTCGTAGTCCTTGGTGATCACTTGGTGATTCACTTCCACCATTCTCTTGGAATTCCCATGGGAATGAATTGTGCTCCTTTATTGGTTGGCCTGTTTTTTAAATTCTTATGAAGCAGAATTTATTCAAAAGGTGATATATGAGAAGGCCGACAACTATTTGAGATACGTCGACATTTTATCTATTTATATTGTTTATTTTCGTTCAAATGTCGATTCGATATATATCTCAGTGAACTCGAAATAAATGACACCAAAAATCTATCCACATCTGCCTCATATTTGGACAATTCTTGAACATTGATATCAACGGCAAACTAACAACTTAACTTTATGACTACCAGTCAGCGTCTCCATCGTCAGCTTCCCATATTTATGTAGTGATATTCCATCATCACCTGCATATGGTGTTTATGTCACTCTACTGATCCGACATGCGAAATCGTGTTCTGCGTATGATTAGTTTTTTAATCGAGGACAGGCTTCTGACAAATGAGTTGATGTTACAGGGGTTTCGACAATCTTTTAGTCAGCATTTTGCAAATTCTATTGTTATGACGATCTGATTTACAAAATCTGTCCATAGGTCGAATGCTCTTTTACGTGCTTCATGACAATAATTAGGCCGTTAACGTGTACTATTACTCTATTTGCCTTATCAAAATATAGGGTTCGTGGTGGGTGTGACCGGTACAGGGTTGTTTACTCGTCCTAAGCACATGATCCCACCTCTGGTGTATCCAGGGGTCCGTGTTTAGAAGCCAGCTGGGAACAACTCTAGAGATGTAATGCCTTAGAAGTATGTACCGATCGCTCTTAAATTAGAACCCTCAATCTGAACACTGTTAAAAATAGGAATACCGTATTGAATCTATGCCATAGGACACACCCACAACACTGTAATGATTTGGAAAAAACTTTCAAATAAGCTGAACAAGTTCTTGCGTATCGAAATGGTCAGCTAGAGTTCGAGATCAATTAGTACCTATGGGGATTCCAACAGGGTGTTGGAAGACCTGATCACCAAAGAATTAAAATAGATATTCTTACTTTCTCATTAAAAACCACAGTCGAACAATATGTGAAAGTACATGTAATGTGCACGCATTCACCAGCAGCGGAGATTCATTTTTTTTTCTACCGTCTGTCCCGGGTGAAGCAAGATGTCTAAATATATAGAAACCTTTTTTTGAAAACCATGTCAGAACCATAAGGAAAAGAATGCACAAGTACACTCATGTAGTGTAAATTCAAGTTTGTGTACAACACAACCGGGCGGCACTTAAAGGAGGAGTTTGGATTATTTCAAAATATATAAATTCTTTTAAACCCTCTTAAGAATATCAAGGGCATACCTAGTATATTGCAAGTAGGCTCATGTAGTATATATTTAAGTTTGTTCCTAATATG
>CAJDSM010108305.1:0-10733 GCA_903981925.1 Ostrea lurida
AGAGGATTAGGTGTTGCAAAAACATGATGTATGCAATGCCAATTTCAAAGGAAATATAAGAGAAAATTAATCAAAGTGGAATAAAATATTATTAAAAGTGCCAAGGCTTGAGGTGAACCAATATAAATTTTTCATTCTAAGTACTACAGGTATATGAGCGTTCTCTTTTTTTGTTGAGTTATAAATAATTTACTCCGTTGGTTTTTATCTCTGTAATGACGCTTGACAATCGCAGCAACCCTGATTGAGTTCGGCAATCGCGTTCCCACCGGTGTCAGAGTATGACGATTTCGTTTGACGCTTATGGTGGTTCAGTTCCAGATATAATATCCCCCATGTTTAATTTCGAACTTCTCTGCTTTTTACGAGATCTTAATTGTGATATTAATTATATCAAGAAGGTGTAACCTGGTGGATATTAAATGCCGTCAGTTACAGCTTTGTATTGCTATAACACTTGTTAAAAAAACTGGTAATAGTCAACAAGTACTGACACTGTCTACCACTAAGTATGATACAAGTACTTGACAGAACTGTTCTACCACTCGTATATCACACAGATACTGACACTGTCTACCACTAGTAATATCACAAGTACTGACACTGTCCTACCACTAGTATACACAAGTCTTGACACTGTCTACCACTAGTATAAAAGTACTGACACTGTCTACCAGCTTAGTATAAACAAGTATTGACAACTGTCTAACACTAGTATACCAAGTACTGACACTGTCTTACCACTAGTATACACAAGTAACTTGACAGCTGTCCTACCACTAGTTACACAGGTTACGACAACTGTCTACCAGTAGGTATAACACATACTTGGACAATGTCTAACACTAGTATATACAAGTACTGACACTGTCTACACTAGTATACACAAGTAACTGACACTGTCTACCACTAGTATATCACAAGTACTCGACTACTGGCTACCACTAGTATTACCACAGATCGTACTGACACATCGTCTACGCATCTATATAACACAAGTACTGACTCTGTATCTCACTAGTATACACAAGTACTGACACTGGTCTACCACTAATCATAGCACAACTAACTGAAAAACTGTCTACCAACTAGTATAGAACCACTACTCGCACTGTCTACCACTAGTATACACAGTACTCACTACTGTCTACCACTAGTATACACAAATGTACTGTCACTGTCTACCACTAGTTATACACAAGTAACTGACACTGTCTACCACGTTAAGTATATCATCAGGTACTGACATGTCTACCACTAGTAATATTCACAAGTAGTGACTAGCTGTCTACCACTAGTATACATAAGTAACTGACACTGTCCTAACCAACTAGTATACACAAGTTACTGTCAAACTGTCTCCTACTAGTTTATACACAGTACGACACTGTCTACCAACTAGTATAACCACAGTACTGACACTGTCTACCACTAGTATACACAAGGTACTGACATGCACTAGTCTACCATAAGTATAAACAAGTACTAGACACTGTCTACCACTAGTGATAACACAAGTACTGACACTCTCTACCACTAGTAACACAAGTAATGATTCAAACGTGTCTTACCACTAGTATACACAATTACTGACACTGTCCTACACTAGTATACACAATTACTTGACACTGTCTACCGACTAGTAAACACATAGTACTGACACTGTCTACCGACTATATACACAAGTCTTGACCTGTCTTACTAAATATACACAAGTACCTGACACTGTCCTACCACTAGTTATACACGAAGTACCTGGACTCTGTTACAACTAGTATACACAGGTACTGATACTGTTCTACGTCAACTAGTATACACAAGTATTGACACGGTTAGTCTCACTAGTATATCAAGTACTGACACTGTCTACCACTAGTAATTAACACCAGTACTGACTGTCTACCACTAGTATAACAAGTAACTGACACTGGTCTACCACTAGGTACACACACCAGTACCTGACACTGTCTACCACTAGTATAAGCCAGTACTGACGACTGTCTACCATAGTATACCAAAGATGTCACTGTCTACCACTTAGTTACACAAGACTTGACACTGTCCTAACCACTAGTATACATCAAGTAAATGACAACTGTACTACCACTAGTATACACACGAGTACTGTCACTGTCTACCAACTATATTAACAAGTACTGACACTGTCTACCACTAGTATACACAAGTACTGACATGGTCTACCACTAGTATAACAAGTCTTGACCTGTCTCCACTAGTCTACATAAGTACGACACTGTCACTACCACTAGTAATAAAAACAGTAATGCACATTGTGTACCACTAGTATACACAAGTACTGACACTCTCTACCACTAGTATAACACAAAGTAATGACATACTGTCCTCCCACTAAGAGTATACTACCAATTACTGGACACGTCTAACCACTAATAAACACAGTACTTGACACTGTCTACCACTAAGTAATAGCAACAAAGTACTGGACAACCTATCTACCACTAGTATACACAGATACGACACTGTCTACTCAACTAGTATACCACTAGTCATGACACAAGTACTTGACACATCGTCTAACCACTGAGTATATTCCAACCAAGTACTGACACTGAAGTCGACACTAGTGATACACACGGTACTGACACTGTCTACCACTAGTTATACTTGCGAGGGTCACTATTACTGACAACTGTCTTACCACTGATTTAATAACCACCTAGTATACACAAGTACTGGACACTGTCTAAACCATAGTAATACACATAGGTACTATGACACTGAGTCTAAACCACTAGTATATCGGCATCAAGTACTGACCACTGTCTACCACTAGTATACACAAGTCCTTGACATTGTTACCACTAGTATAGCACAGTAACTCGACATGTCTACACTAGTATTAATGGCTGCAGGTACTGACACTGTCTCCCACTAGTATTAGCACTAAGTACTGACATTGTCCTACCACTAGTATACACCAAGCACTTGAACACTGTCTAAACCACTACGTATAGTCGCACAAGTACTGACACTGTCTACACTAAATATACACAAGTCTGACACTGTTCTACCACTAGTATACAAAGTACTGACACTGTCTACCACTAGTATAAGAACAAGTACTCGACACTGTCATACCACTAGTTACGACGCCACAAGTACTGACACTGTCCTAGCACTAGTCATAACACAAGTACTTGACACTGTCTACCACTAGTTATAACCACGAGGTATTGACTACTGTCTACCAAGTGTAATACACAAGTATGACATTGATCTACCACTGGTATATCAAGTACTGGACACGTGTCTACCACTAGTATATACAAACAAAGTCTAGACATCTCTTGTCTACCACTAGTATAACACAAGTTACTGACACTTGGCTACCGACTATATATCACATTGACTAAGACAACTGATACCACTAGTATACACAAGTACTCGACTACTGGTATCTCACTATGTTATACACAAGTACTGACACTGTCTACCAACTATTATACACAACTACTGAAACTGTCTACCACTAGTATAAACACAAACTAAGAACTACGAGTCTACCACTAGTATATTTGTAGATGACCAAGTATCTGCAACACTGTCTACTCGACTTAGTATATGAGGAAACACAAGTACATGAGCGGTCACTGTCTATACACTAGTAACACAAGTTACTCTGACAAGCTCGGTGCCTACACTAGTATTAGTGAAACGACAGGTACTTGACAGGTTTACACTGAGAGGTAAATACAACGCAAGAGTACCGTGCAGACCACTGTCCTCGCCACCTGGAGTTAATACATAAGTACTTGGAACTGTCTATCACCAGCTAGTATACAAAGTACCTAGTCAACTGCTCTAACACTAGTATACACAGTAGTACTGACACTGTCTACCACTAGTATATCACAAGTAAGTTGGACACTTGTAGCTACCAACTAGTAATAGCTACAAGTACTCATAGACACTGTCTACCACTAGTATAAACAAGTAACTGGGCAACTAGGTACTCTCCAGTATGTACACAAGCTATCTAGACCTCCTCATACACTAGTGCTACACAGAGTAATGAACACTTGTCTATCCATCGAGTATATAGCACCAATTGACTTGACACCTGTCTACCACTTCGTATCACCCACAATTACTGGTACATCTCTATAATCTCAATACGCACATGCATTCAGTAAAGGATCACAAGTCCTCCACGGGTAACGCTGCGCTACTTCTGCGACGCTCCACTCAGACCGCTACATACCAACGGTATTACAATGACGACTTCATATACGACTCCTTACTCTCGACAGATCCGCATCGCCGCCGTCGGAGATGGCTACCCCGTACGCTCTCTGCGTTCATAAGCAGCTCTTACTACGATCTTACTCAAGGCCTAGTCACCACGCGCGAGCGCCGGAGCTTGACGAGCGCCTGGTTACGACCTGGCTGCGCGCAGCACGATGCTTTTCGCCTCGTTTTCTTACAATTTGGAAATCGAGGGAAAGAGGCGGCAGACGTAATCACCCATAGTTCGCGGTTAATGTCCACAAGAGGCAAAAGTCAGTCCAAGGCAATGTTTGATTGGTCAATGTTCCCGGATTACCTTCGAACCTGCGATTCGAAGTTGCGGAGACAGATCTTGCAGTCGTAGTGTGCGTCAGCGACCAGTCGCAGTGGGTATAAAGTCATCCCCGCTCGCCCAGTCGTCACTCCGGTTAGGACCACTATATCACTGGCCTGTCCCAACCACGGCCTTTGGCGCTCGGGTTCTTTAAACATATATTTGATTTAAAAAACTCTTCGAGTAAACATTATAGATGATCAATATTATAATGGGTACGGGAAGATTTAAAAAAAAACATCCTCACACATACATGATATTTTTAAAGACGTCCAGGAATGCCTGGCTGTCTCACCACCTTTGTACGATGGATTTCTACCAAATCGCAGAGATGATTGCAGATGAGACTTGTACAAACATTGCTCCTGGCCGACTGATCGTCTTCGGTTAAATTTTGCCATCATGTCGCACGATTCGAAGAACCAATAGATCCTTTGTGGGCTGAGCCTTAAACTTTCAAGATTAGACCTTTGTTCAGATGAGACGTCGGATAAGTTGTTGCACGGGATCAAGTAGACAAACAATTCATAGATCATCCGCCACGTACACCATAACTACACATTTTATGGACATGGTCGCGAACTCTCAACGAAAAAAGGGGAGTTGGTACAAGTTCATCAAAGGGCAGTTGCCCCTGCTGCAATGAAGCTAAATGAGTTGATTGGTTATCTATTGTTTAGTGCCCAATCGAAACATGCTATTTCACTTATATGGAGACGTCACTGACCAATTACGGGTGCTGGGTAAGCTATTCTGACACCGGACCCCACGGGTTAAAAGGCTATTAAAAGGAGATGGTCTGAATCCATGAGTCGTTCAATCGCAAAACAAAAAGCTAAAACTGACCACACGTAAGTCTTAAAAGTGGCATAACTGGATAAGCGAATTGCGAGATATCGTAGAACAGTCGCGGGTAAGGCAGTGTAAGCGGTGGTGCCATCGTACCCGTGCGTAGTACACCGTAGGAGAGACGTCAAAAACAATCGCATAGAGTCGTAGTGGTATCCGTAAGGAAGTCGTGGGTGGTCGGTGGTGCAAGCGTAGCATGGTCGTTGGAAAAGTCGTAGAAAGCGTACTGGGTACTCGTAAAGGTCGGTAGTAGAAATGCGTGCTAGAATTGACGTATGATGATGATTGGTCGTAGTACAGTCGTGAATTGTTCGGTCACAGCACCGACCACGTTGTTAAGTGAATCATGCACGAATTCTACTACGCTCATTTAGATTTGAGAGGTGCGTGGAGAGCATTGTGACAATGCGTGGCCAGTGTGATGGCTTTACCATAATCGCGACATATTGGGGGGGGACACTATTTAGCATTTAAAACATGCACCATTAAATATGGTGGTATTGTGTTGTATTATGCCATCGTGATCTAGGCTTTTCAGATAATTTAATTGCTTTTTGAAAAAACGGTCACCCGAAAATACAGTTTCTGGTCCGTTGGAAAAACAAGATACATATTTTGTCAGAACAACGTCTGATTGCCGCGCAAAAGTACTCTACTGAACTAGATATTGAAGATGCATGCCTTGGGTTCCTATAAATTAATATGTGATTAGTCTTTTTTGTTATGATCATGCGTGTAACCAACAATTCTGTTGCGTATTCCTTATGGGTACTAATTGTGCCCCCCCTTATTGACAAGAACCATTATTTTTTCATTCATTACGAAGGCAGAATTTTATTCAAGGCTGTTACGGGATAAAAGCAAAAAAAAAAAAAAAAAAAAAAAAAAAAACTTGGCCGTGTCCTTTCAATCTTACATATAAGATATATAGTATAGCGATGTCTATCATTAACAATCATAAGTTTTAACAGTGTATGCCAGAATCGTCAACTTTCCTTTTCTATGTAGTAAATGTACCACTATCACTGGTTATTATTGTTTCGACGTATCGCTACGGCGTGTGTGACCGGTCAGCAGTGATCCCTGCCCCTTTCGCTTTTGATCGGAGGTCGTGTTGCTCTACACTCGATTTTTGCAGTATGATTTTATCGGATTTGATTGCCGTTTGAGACATGTCGGTCAGCAGAGGAGTGCTTACTCCCCATGGCAACTGATCCTGTCCTTCGCTTTTGTCGGATGTCCCGTGTTGCTACACTTGATTTTGTATCTTTTTGGGACCGATGCTTACTTTAATACGATTCTTACTTCGCCCATTTTATATAGATTATCTGTACGGTATTAATAATGAAAAGACATAACCTGACGTTATTTTACAAACCCAGAATCATATCTAATGATTTCGACTTGTCAAAAATCAATAAGGAAATGTTATGAAATTGCTTGTTATGATAGTAATTATGCAAACCTAAAGTAAATGAATATGTGCTAGCAACAGAGTAACTTGGTTTGTTTTGAATATTATGAGTTGGTTAAGAAAATTATCATTGTGATGTTATATCTTAGAAGCACTCGTGCATACGCCTTCGACAAGGCTTATACAACTTGTCATGTATACGCCTAATGCTAGTCATCATTCAGCGGGCTTCTGATAAATTGGTGAATTTATCACTCATAATGGAAATCACCATTGCCGGAGAAAGGCTGCAAAATTTAAGCCTATGCCAGCGTTTTTTGTGGCCTTTGAACAGGAGGGATCTTTCCTCGTGCCCAACCTGTTGTGACACGGGTCATCGTTTTTATAGTATCATCCGGAAGACCGCCCACATGTAGTGCCACTACGACAACCAGGGGTCACTAAAGGGCCGTAATCTAAACCCGGATTCCGACTGGGTAATATGCTATGAAACTATATCTTATTGTATTATATGAATTGAATAACGTGCATTCACAAAATACGTTTAGCGTAATAATTTTTTGAATACAAAAAGCGATTTGCTGTGATAATGGATATGCATGTGATTGGCCGATCATTCTGTGTAAAAGACATTAATTCTTTCAAACATTTCTAAACACAGGTTTGAAATTTACCAGTTACTGACTTTTGACCTTTGATTGATGACAAAGGTTTGGTAGAAACGAATACGCAGAGCGGTTCCGTGCCATAGAAGATGCTTCAAAGTGGATATGCATAACTGTAGTGACGTGATGATTTAACGGTTAGTGAAACGTAATCAGGGTTAGGGGAAGTTTCCATAACATAGGGAGGGTGCACAAAGATCTCGTAGTAGAAAGCTCAGATGAATGGACAGCTAATGGGTCAAGAAGTAGTGGATTCCGGCAAACCGCATCGGCTTTAATCTCTGCTGAGATTCTTGAGTAGGGATATAGGAGATCACGAATTGTAATCTTTCCACTCTGACAATTAAGAATAGAATCATGCAGGCAAAGTTGTACATGTCCCACGAGCCTTAATTATGTTATCTTTTGACGTACGACATCACAAAGCTACGCTTTGATTTTAAACAATCACCATGAACATTGAGCAATCCACGGGCTTTTGAGACTAGCTTCCTGTTCACAAATAATCAGTTTGTTTGTTGATTTGTCATCGTGTGAGCGCCAGAAAAAGAACGAACCAAATATCGGACTGTTGCATTGCTAGCATTAATTGCCTTTGGTGGAGAGTCTATCATTCTTGTGTAGGTGTGTTTCGATGACGATTACAGTGCAAAGTGGAACCAAATTGTTGCTTGTGGTATGCAAAATGTACTGGTAGACGCCATCTCTTAACGTCCGAGTAGAAATATTACACCCATCGAGTCCATTCCATACTTCTTATTCAGGTTTCAGCAGAGATGGACCCAAATGTGTTTTGCCAAAGACATTTTGTATTGACCCCATGGGTGCTGTCATCTTCTGAGCTTGCTACTCTTCGAGGTCTTTGTTGTAAAGACAAGCACTTCACGGTCGTCAGTTTCGTTTATCAATCGTCAAATATTTACGCGAGCTGGGAGAAACATTTAGGTGCAGGGGATGCTATCGATTTAATAAGGCCCGGTAAAAGGAAGTTTGTGTCCCTTATAGGCCGTTGATCACTTGAAATGGATTATACTCCATATCCGAGTGACTGAGGAAAATAGGTTGACCAAATTAACGGATGCAGTTTTCAAATGGTAAGTACTTAATAAAACATGTAATAGAATGTACCCATGTCAATGATCTTGTGTTGTCAGTATCTTTGAAACTGGTATAGGTCCAGTACTCCTGTAGAGGCAATAGAATGGGTCAGTTCTTCGAATGAGACCAGCAAACAACCTCGAAACTATTAAAAGTTTTATGGTTACAGTCCAGTAATGAAGGTACGCCCGTGATACAAAGTGAATATACCGATACCAAGGGGTAAAAAAATTAAACCAATAGCAACAAACAATAGCGGCAAGATCCTCCAATAAACCGACCTCAAAACCCCCAGAAACGCCCAAAACAATCCAAACCATCCTCCCCTCGCCACAAATAAATAAATAAGAAACCACCAAAACTAAACAAGAACACACCACCCCCCAAACAGAAACCCCCAAAACAAACCCAAAAAAAGATAATAATGCAATCAAATATAAAAAAACCAACATACATCAAGACAAGAAACAAATGAACAATCCAAAAACATTCCAGATGTGGTAGATAGATAGTAATATTGTGAAATTTACATTGGGTATTCCCTTAAAGTGGTATCACTTATCATATAATGTAGTTGTCCGTCGGCCATTTGAGTCAATATTAAGTAAAACATCCAAATATGAAGCAAATATGGCAGATGTTATGGAGTTTGTTATTTCGAGTGTGTTGTTCACATTTTTCCGCCACGAGAAAACAACAGATACATGTATATGTTCTTATCAGGTGTATTTGATTGTACTTCTGTGAAAATGTTGATTGCAATTAATAGTTAAGAATTACTGATCATAATCTCAGGAAAGTTACACACTTTGTCATATGATCACCCTACATTGCTTGCGATAAAAGGTATACAAGTAACATATGCACCTGTAATTAGTGACTATCATTGTTGTTCCGTCATAATTACAATTAATTCCTGGAAAAAACAAACCTTTACTCTCATTAAATCGCAATATAGAATTCATCATAATCATTGTGAAATGAAAACTGCAACGTGTTGTGCAGCCATTGTATTCTGGAGGGGATTTCATTACTCAATATTGTATAAAGTATGTCTCACTTCCAATTAGTGCATATCAAATTAGCTAGAAAACAAAGTATGCTTCTAAATTAGAATCCCCTGTGGCAACATATAGAAAAATGAATTGTGATGAGAAATTAAGCATTGAAATTCACATTCAGGGAGTTGGGTCAGAGGTGTAGATAAAGTTTTGAAAACTGATCAATCTCAAAGTCAATGATCATGGTATTGAATTTATAGCATTGTCACGAGGCATATATGTGCAAACTATGAACGCCTAACTTTAAATAGTACAATAGTACAAAATTTTAAAAGATACAAGGTATTTGCTACTTATTTTAAATTACGTGATACCCTAAGATGACCTATTGCAATTGGTATTCGTCCGTTGTCGTTGAGAATTTTACATTTTAACTTATTCTTGAAAATTGTAAGACGAATTGTTACCATTTTTTGATATAAAGGTCAATCTCGTAAATCCCAAATAGAATGTAAAACAAGAGTTCGGCAAACACGGAACCATGGGCACATCAGGAATGGGATCAGGTGCCTAGGAGGAGTAAGCATCTCATTCAAACCGCTGACACCCGCCTTGAGCCCATTCTCTTGATCAGGTAAACGGAGTAATCCGTAGTTAAAATTAGTGTGTCAAACATGGCTTAACAATTGCTATGAAACACATACGTTTTTAAGGTCATACCCGACAGACTCGTAATTGTTGTTTCTAAATACCGAGCGTTTGGCGAAGGAGAAATCGCGACCTATTTTTCATGTGCTTAGCCGAGCGGGGCTCGAAACTCATGTTCTTCAGGTTGCGAACAAACGGCCTATAATCACTGCTGCTACTGCAACTGGTGTGGATATACGTTCTAAAGATCTTCGGGTGCGGTAGCGCTAGATATCGTCAATATTGTGAACATTTATTAAATCTCAGAAAATTTATTTCTACTTTCATTTATATTGTAGAAAATAGTAAATGCCTGAATATCTTTATTTGTGACATTCAGTATGATTATATGATAAGCATACATTATAACTTACAAATTATTCTATAATTTCGCATATATTTGAGAAAAAACGAAA
>CAJDSM010108311.1:0-15199 GCA_903981925.1 Ostrea lurida
TGACCTTTATTGTTGATGGGACTTCCGGCCGTTATGATAAAGCACCTCGCTTTAGGAAACTATTTAGCCACTTCACGCACGCACTTGTCGGTTTTCCTGTTCAATCAGGAAACATCTCAGATAAGAGAAAGTAGCACGTGAACAGTATGAGTGGTATATATTTGCTGTAAAATCATATAAGAGTGGAGTACTAACTCTGGGTCTTAAGGTGCGTACTGTGTGAGTCTCCTCCGCTCGATATGACTTTTCGTTCTGTCTCAACCCACAGGTAGCGTTGAAGTTAAAAGTGTGTATTGTACGCAACATCTTTTTATTATCGGTCTCTCCGTCTCCCGCGTTCCGCGCTTATCACGAAACATTGACATATTCAGTATCTATCTTGAATTTTGGAGTTTCTCCGTTTGCCCCTTTACTCGTCACTAGATGAAGTCCTTCGGTCGCAAGCCTGGGGTCACGAGAAGATCGCAACGTCCACACCCAATGCTATAGACGCCGGCCACAGCAAGTGTTAAACTAGTTTACCTATAGAATATAAGAAAAAAGAATATTCACAAATCTAAGTTAACAAACCTGGCACTGCGTCAGGTATTTACTATAGTCCTGATATATGATTCCCCTAGGTTATAGGCCATTTTGCGTTCTGCTCAACTGAAGATATGACTCTGTTTTTTTGTAATCGTTCCATAGTCTTGATATGATTCTTCAGATCACTGTTTTTAGGTAATTAGTTATGGTTTGTTGACATTTTTTGTCATTGCTGTTGCTGTTTTAGTTCACATGTCGTGGTGCAAAATTTAGTCAACTTTTATAAGTTTGTCGATATGTTGATAAGGCTCAAGCCGCGGTTGGTTAGTCATCTTGGGTTCGGTTATATTAACTTTTCGATTTTACGTGATTACGATACACGGTAGAGGAGATACACAGCTAATATTAGAGAAATTCTTATTGCCGCGGAGTCACATTATTCTTTGGATGCTTGTCATTTGTAAGTATGTATTCTCTATTGAAGATGGGTCTTCACGTAATTATACAATGCATTAGCCTTCAGAATTTGCTAGTGACGTAGGTGTGAGATAAGTAACTAAAATTTAGTTGGTAATTTGACTTGTCGCTTGTGTTATGTAGTATAAGCCTCTTTCAATATGCCATTCATATTACAGTGAATCTTGAGGACGTTTATAGAGTATATTGGTATTAGCGAGTGTGAGTAGGTAGTAGTCACAGGGTGAGTACGTTGCAGTCTAAGCACAGGTTATTAGTCCACCTAATCTGGTAAGATGTTCTTATTCGACTAAAGCCCCCGTCTGGCGAGTGGGTTTAAGTGAATTGATTAGGCTGTATATAATATATATATCTTCGTAGCTACATTCGTGAGCTTTTGAATGTGCGTCGCGACTCTATAATCTACATTATATGATAGATTATGAGAAACATGTAGCATATTAAACTCCAAGTTTATATAGGATATCGTATCTCGTGGATTCAGAGTGGTTTACACTCTTGAGGACTATTTATACTAACTCACAGTAGTTTGTACATGACGTCACACACTACTATGTACCATGTGAGAGCGTGGGAGATGAGGGTTTATTTCGAGTTAGTGAGGTAAATACTGCTCACAGAGTTCTGTATTAGCGACATTACTGTAAAGTGCTTCAAAAAAACAGAGGAGTTGTACATTTAATAAGCTTTTCCATGTAATTAAATTGGTTACATATTTGTTCCGTTTATGGATAGTCAAGGGTCGGAGAGAATTTTAGACCTTGAGGTTGGAGGGGATCTATATCATGGTTTTCGTTGTGTGAGTATGCGTGCACACGAGTTTCCTACGAACTGAATCCTTCCGTGCATGTACGCGTTTTTGACTTTCCGAGATTCTAGTTGACATACAGACTACTTAACGTGAAATCGTACAGGCAGGAACCGATACGAGTGGTCGAACATAGGCCTGTACTATCCTAGGATCCCTCGCCAGAGGAAAGCAATGGGAAGGTAGAATGGCCGGATCTCCTGTTTTCAGTATGATGCAGTGGTGCACACCAGTTAAGTAAGAACGGGGAACACGGTAATGAAATGAAGACTTGTTAAAATGGCTTTGGGAGGTCATCTTATTTCTGCTGCTTATTAGGTTCAAGCCGGTTACTGTTAGAACGTGTTAAGAGTTCTCAGTTCAGTAAGCTTCTGTGATGGCACTTTTGTCGCTGCTGGGAGGAGCGGCTTCGTTGTTAGAATCTTTTCAGTTCTGTAGGCCCTTATGGAAGGAGCGTTTGGCTTCTTTATAGATTTTTCGCTGCCTTCTTTGGAATTGGTCTATCTACTTAGCCTGTTCCTTCACAATTGGGGAGGCTCTTATCTACGCGCTATGTGGGACACATACAGGATCGAAGTAAAGGTTATATCAGATGGATTGGATAGAGTTCGTCCGTACGTTCATATAGTATATGGATTCACGTGCGTGTGTGGTGGTTCTTTGTCCGTCTATTGTGATTTTTTACGTTGCATGAATCAGCGCCTTGTTCGGTAGGTGCGTTGGTCTGATGAGGAGCTGGGAAAGGCACTAGTATAATATCGAGAGAGTAAAAGCACACACCTAAAGTTGATGAGGATAAATAGAGTGGTAGCAATTCGGGGCCGATTGTTTGGCCTAATTTGTTGTTTGGTAGTTGCGAGTCAATGCACTGACTACAGTTGTTTTGTATATGTTCTCCAATTCCTTTGGCTGAGTTCCTAGCTGCATATCAACGCATCACTGTATTCATAATTTATGTCTTAGTTTCTCCTGTTGTTTTGAGGAAGCGTCAGCTGTGCTTATCATTGAAATCACTGAAGGGGTAGACATTGATATGATCATTTTTGGAATATAATGACACTCATATCCCATCCTCTTGATGTTCCATTTACTTGTACATTACTCACTTGCGCAGAGCCAAGTCCACTCTCTGAGAATTGTAGTATAATATCGCTATCTACATCACTGACTTTATCTGTGGGGTTAGCTCACACTTAGTTATGCTCAATACATACCGTTATTCTCGCCAGATATCCTCCGTACCCACCCCGATGTTAGCGCTTATTGCAGTGCGTTCACGTGAGCCGAAGTTTAGCCTGAGCACGTCCTACCATTGTATCTGGGTAGGTCTTAGCGTTTATATCGTTAGGTGTACCAGCATACTTTCTGAGCACTGTATTATAACTTCCACTGTTAGCTACTCGAGAAGGTCATTAGTCTAGTCTACGATACAATGCGACAGGCGAGTTACCCTCCACGAACAAATAACTGCGCAGCTGTGATATTACTCCTTGAGAATCAATGAGAACGAGTGCTACATTTTCAGTATAATTTTGGGCTCATCATTGTACTTAAAGGCTTCCAGAAGTGTCGAAGGCTAAATTTAAGTAAAGAATCGTTTGTAAGTGACAGATATCCAATTGGACCTTATGGTGAATGAGCTTTTCTCCTTATATCTCACAATGCCCCGGATCATCTTGCGTATTATACGGCGCCGTATGCCGGATAATCACTTTTAGGACAACAGTCCATCAAGAGGAGCCTCCACACACGTAATACAGTTACTATATCTTTGAGTTTTCATTTATCACTTGACTTTCGCGTCTGAAGCGTCTTTTACAAAGGCTAGCTTAAATTGTCATCCTTATCATATTACATTATTCCGTTGACCTTCCTATTGGCCCTACTCAACTTCTATAACCACTTTGCCACAAAATCAATCTGTACTCTTTTTTGCCAACGCTTTTCTCTACCATTCCATGAGTCTCTTCCGTCGTCTCTCACCTCTGATCTTGGGACATGTCCTCCGCCGCCTCCAGGCAATGTTGTGTTTGCGAGTTCAACTTGGGTTCAATAGCTCCTTCTTACGTCCAATGTGGACAGCACGATCCAGTCCTTGTTTCCTGTCTCTCGATTAACTTTTTTGCAAACACAACGCTGTCCTTCTAACACGTACACCCGTCACCCAATTTAGACTTTATATGTTTCTCCCATTCGAGTGTACATTGCCCTTTCTGCCTCCGTCCCTTCTGTTGCTCGCACTACCTATCTTTCTCTCTCCACCCCTTCATTCCAGATTTTCACGAATACGGTTTGTTCGTTCATCACCTCAATTCCTTAAAATCCTGCTCCCCGGTCATGCACAGGCCTGGGACGCGTTTATAGCTGTCCTTCTTTGTCCGTCCACTCTGCCAGAAAGTAATGTGATTAGGGATTCACACGATTGTGCGCCAGCACAACGGGCAGACGTATTGGGCGTGTCGCGGTCACCTAATCTTCACTCTTCTTGTAATCTAGAGCCTGAGCCCGATCGTATATTAAGATACGATCCAAGTTCTGTTGAGAAACCCAGTCAACACGAGTAATGGTTAATTTTCTCTATTCTTTTCGACCTACCCATGTAGACTCGCTTATTCGGATTGTGCTATGTTCGTATCTTCATAGTTCCATTCTTTCACCGTTTGCGGAACTGCTGCGCATTTGGGTGTGCTGCTTATCATCGATATTTCTTCATGGTGAAGCTGAGCATTCATCTGGAGAATGCTAGACCACGGTGCTGTCGGAGGCTATCGAGCTTCTGCTCGCGTCGCTGAAGATAGTCATGTATCTATTGGAGAGGATTGGACTTCATTTCTTCGCACTGTGACATATTATGATTATGCGATACTCAATACCACGGACACATTTAATGCTAGCTTGGAGGTTCGTGGAAATTATAGCGAGTGTGTGTTGATCTATAATGCAACTGTGTGTGCCGAGTGTTGAGAGTGGTATGTCTTGCCAAAGAGCGTTAGCGCATAAAACGAAAATTATTCTGTCAAGTCATGGTAGTTGGCCATTTTGAAGGCTTGTGTGGCACTATTCAGTATGGTAAAATTGGCTTACCTGGCGACCGTGACTGGCAGTTGTTTAGTATCGGAATGACGGGTCATGCGAAGTTTTTTTTTTGAGGATGTTACTTGGACTAAGCTTTGACTTACTGACTGTATGTTCGGTGGGAGCGCGCCATCTCCCGTGAGTATTCTGCGAAAGTGAGCTTGTGGTCTCTTGTCATATACAACTTCCATTCATTTAGCGAGGTAGACCTCTAGCGACTCACACACAGTGGCAGCTAGACGTAAGTGTGTTTCATCTTCTGGCTTGACTCTCTGCTACTATTGATGTTTGGGATGGATTGATGCCTTTAAACGTTCATCGCCTCGATGAATTCTGATCGACACTCGAGAGATTGATAGCGCGAGGCGGAGGAGCGTGAGCGCGGAGTGGGCGTAAGGAGGCGCAGAGTTAATGGCGTGCGTTTCTTTTGCAAGAGATAGAAATTTCCTAATTTGTGGATCTGGCGTAGTTTCGCTGTAGCTTCCATGTTCGTTCTGTTTATTTGCACTACCGTCATGTAATAGTTTGAGCAATGTTAGGGGATTGTGTTAAAATAAAGTTTGGCTGGACGCCTGGTTCTTGTTTTCCGCATTTTCCCTCCACTTACTGATTTTTTCCGTACGTTCTTAGCCTTTGTGTTCTTTTCGTAATAAATTATCTGTGGTGTTGCGCTCTAGTGAATCTGTAGTATGATCATACAGCTCTTGTTTCGCTTTCAAGTTTATTCAGTGGTCGGCTTCTTCTTGATTAGGATTGTGTATCACTTCAACTCTGAGTTATGCTCTTGTTGATTTTTAACTTAAGTGGTTTTATCCTTGATTATTTGCGTGTATTGGTTTTTTTATATTGTCTAGGTATTGATTTGGTCTTGCTGTTATACTAATGTATATGTTTGTGTTGTACCAGCCTTGGTTGCAGTGTTGTGTTGGCCGCTGGCGTGGGTATAGTTATTATGATCGGTGTTAATAGTGCTGCATTTTCGTGTTCAGGCTTCCATAGTTTTGCATAATTGGTTTCTATTTGCATATCTCTACAGTGTGTATTGAATATTGCTTTACAGTGTATGCACTAATGTGTTTTGAGTTTATTATGTTTTGAGCTATAAGATTGTGTCGGACCTGCATTTTTGAAACTAGTAGAGCGTTCACTTATATGTTGGCAGGTGTAAGTTACTCGGGATGATTCTTGATATCGAAATTTAGATCCCTTTTTTGCCTTAGATCGTCTTCATGAGTATTCTAGGGTTCCGAAGATCAGAATCTACAAATAGTGTATATATTTAAAATTTTTCAATAACTAAAATACTGAGGCTCGAGTATGTGAACAAACACAGGGCGACCGTGTTCGGATACAACCTGCCGAGTAGGGGCTACTATGTTATGCCCTCAAACCTCGACATGCTGAGTACTGCTAACTTCAAAAACAACACTGTGTTAATTTTTAGAGAGACATCAGTGACAATGCTTGGAGTCGTACACGTGAACTATCGTAGCCTCATTAAGTCATGCACTTTGTGTCCCATAACGTCCACACATGCTACATTGGAGGCACGGCATTGAACAGGTAGGTGTTATTCCCTTTGGAACCTGTGCTGTTACATTATGATAAATTAGAAATGTGATCAATGGGGGTCTCTTATTAGATGAGTGGGATCACTCGTGAGATGTAAGTTCACTGACTGAACTGTATGTTAGCATTGGCTGTGGTTAATTCTAAATCGTTCTAAGCAAAATGAATTTGCAACACGATCGTATTTAGCCATAGTATTCTGGGCGGAGGGTCTTGGGTTTATTTGTGTCAACAATTTTAGCGAAGTTTTGAGCTTGTGCATATTTGTGATGGTTGTGATAGTAGAAGTTTTTTCATGAAGACCACATCTGCAAAGCATTAATCTCTCCTCAAGATTATCTTTTCAGATAAAAATTGGTCGATACTAAACTAGTCCTAAAATCGCATACTTCCTAATGAACACCTGTTCGTCGTAGATTTCAAAAATTCTCCATTAATAACTGTCTACAAAAAGCTCCAATTGAGCACGCACACTAATGCGTGATGCCAGAATTGAGGTCGAGATAATATTAAAATCGCGTGAGTAAGAATCACACTATGGTTCCCAACACGTTGTGGTTTGGGGACACATCATTGCTGTGGTTTAGTCTTGCTTCCCATTAGACATGAAGGATTGTATGTGTAGGGTGCAGAATTATGAAAATGATGGTATTGGGCGACACTTGTAGCTCATAGCGAGCGATTATAGGTATTCTCTGATCTAATTTATGCTAGCGATTACCTAGCGGTGGCTACTTCGTTGATTGCACGGTCAGGAGATAAACTTTGCTCTTTTACCTTGCGTCTCCGATGCGTTACACATCACGTTTTTATATTGAGCTAAAGGTTCTGGTATGACGTCCGTAAAAAGATCCCTCGAGGGTATTCCTCGCTTGTGCTAAATATCTCTAGAGTCGTTATGTTGCATCAACGGTAAATAATGATCCAAAACGCTATCCGGTGTGTCCGTTGGAAAAAGTAAAGTAATAAAATACTGTGAATTGGTATAGTGGTCCAGTAGAGGACGTTTCGAGCACTGTTCTATATGCCTTCTTAAAATATTGGCATTGTTGTTATATGTCATTGATGTGTAGAGAAATGGGTTTAAGATTCGTTCATGAAAAATGAGTATGAGAGTATTCCAGTTAAATATGGAACGTTCCACTCCATTCCTCACTGAGAATCTTGGTATTCCAACCTATCTGACAATATCGAACGAGGAACTACATGTCACATTCACCAGTTATTCAATAATTCCAAAGTTTTATGACTATTAAGGTTGTCTTACGCTGAAGCAGGACTAGAAAGACTGTAAGACCTGGTACGCCGCATTTCAAGTAGTTGTAATGTAACTGGTAATTTTTTTTCATTGTTGTTGTTGTTGGCTATTGTTTGGGAGGGGGGGGTGTTTGGTCATATGTATATTTTTTGGATTGACGACTGATGTTGAACGATTCTAAATGAAACTAGATTCGATATCGTTGCGAGCAATGAATAGCTTTCGGTTCGTTTTGTGATGAGAAGAGATAATCCACACCATTTTAATCGCCTCTTATGATAAAAGAAAAATTGAAAAGGCATACTGTTAGGATTTCAATTCTAACCAATAATTATTGTATAATGTTGAACAAAGTAAAAGGTAGAAAGAATCAATGTTTCGTATTGTAAGTTCACTTGAAATCCCTTATATCGTATATATTTTCATTAACAATGCGATAAAACAACTTGAAGCAATTTTGCTTTATTAATCAATACTTCCCGATTCTTTCTTTAGTTTTTGAGATATCTAAATTTAATTCTGACCACTTTCAGCCCCTTTAATTGCATTACTGGCCTTCAAATTTTGACATCATTTAATACACCTCATCATTATTTTTTTTAATTTTTAAACAAGATATCTGAAGTTTTGATCAGAACAGAACAGAACAGAATTTTATTGATCTACTTGCACAATGTCATCATCATATAAATACAGAAAAAATATTTTATGTGTGAGTGTTAATATATGATGATAATTATACAGGAGGATGATCTAATAATTTTACATCATACATTTCTACTAGAATAAGCATATTTTATAAAATTTGATAGATTGAACAAATCAGTTTTACTAGTGGACTTATGAGCAGTTCTATGTAATGATCAAAACAATCACAAAGGCACTGAGAAATGGTATGTCACAGAATATGCTCATATTTATTTTCATAAGTTTCTTATCAAACACTTCATTGAAACATACATATAAAACCTGAAGAAATAACCCTGTTGCCATGTCAACAAAAGTCATTTCTTACAATATCTGTCCATTTCACATTAGTGAAAAACCTATTTTTGTGACATTTCAATCTATTATTGCATTTAACATACAAAAATATCAAAAAAGTAAATTGTTTCATTAAAAACATACTGTTTCAACATTCTAAACAATGTAAAACATATTGATGGTCAGTACAGAAAATATTTTTTTCTGAGCAGTCTAAGATAGGTGGTTTCTCAAATTTCAAATTTAAGAAATTTAGAGATTTTGTAATTTTTCATGCCTTACTCTTAAAAAATGCAGCATAGGGATTTTGAAATATTATGACTAAAAGTTAGATTAGGTTTCATAGTAACAATATACCCAAAATCAGAGCGGGTATCTTTTTTAAAAAAAAGTAACGATTTTTCGAAGTCGGCTATTTTTTTTACAATCAAAGGTTATTAGCCAAAATACAATGCATCTATCTATTCTATGAAACAATGTTAAATCTGAGAAAAAAAAAACATTTAACCATCAATATCATGAGGAATAACATTGTGAAAAAGATACACTAAACTTTATGAAATATTAGTGAAATATTGTCAAAAGTATCACAAAAAAGATCTTTTCAAAGGAGATAACTCTTGTTTAATCACTGAATGAAGTTATAATTTTGCCAAGAGAGTTTTAAAACCTGATTAATCAAATTGATTATAGGTGCAATTCCAAGATCGAATTAGAAAGTATATATGTTTTCACCTACAAGATAAAAATCTACCATTGATTTCAATATCAAGAAGAAAAATAAGTAGATTTCTAAATATCACTCCACCATTTCCTCATTTTCCCCAGACAGTGGGTTTATCTTTATTTCACTCCACACATCTCTGATGCTGGTGAAACCATACAATCATAATAACACTTTTTCCAATAGCACAAAAGTGATCAATATACATACATTTAAGAATGAAGCTAATTTTTGACCTAGGTTATACGATATAATTAGAAAATTAAACGAAACTTACCTTGGTTAAGTTGAAGTTTGATTGGGATTCTACTTCATCACTGGAAAAATGGAGGAATCACAATGAGATAGCGCAAGCTAAGCTGACCTCAGTATTTAAAAAAATAATTTAATAGCCGAAGAAAACGGAAAAATGTAATCCAGGGTGGGAGTAACAAAACAACAATAACAAAAAAGTATTAGGGCAGGGCATGTGATTCCTCCATATTTCCAGTGATGAAGTAGAATCCCAATCAAACTTCAACTTAACCAAGGTAAGTTTCGTTTAATTTTCTAATTCTACTTCATCACTGCCAAGACATTCCGGAACCACATGAGAATTTAAAGCTCTGAGGCTATTAAAAAAACAATACATGTTTTATCTAAAAAACATTTTACTATGAATACAGTTTAGCAATCATCTACTTTACAGTATAATACATGTCTCTAGAGGTAAAAGTATAGTAATTTCAATGTTAATATACTGTCAACTATGACCCATCAATCTGCAGCAAGTGTCATCAAGTTTTATTACTTTCAAGAACCTTGTCACTGAATGTCTGTTCAATTTTTGCACACTCCTTGTTGTAATACGTAGCAAATGTTTTTGCATTTGACCAGCCTACATGATGCATAATGTCATTAATTGCACATCCATTGGCCGCTGCAGCCGACGATGACGCCGAGCGCGTACTATGCGCTGCATACACCTCAGTATCAATACCGCTATAATGCAACACCGTTTTCAGCCAACGAGCTATCGTATCTGTGGTCACTGGCGAATGCGGCTTTTGATAGCTTATCAATAACACATCTGATCTTCTTAGATCTTTTGTTACTTCAATATATTTGTATAAGTGAGTTACCACGCAAAGTTGTCGATCATGATAACCCTTTAAGTTAATTGAAGACAAATGACGACCCGGCTTACTCTGTATCAATAAAACATCGAGACTAAAAATCACCGATGCGTCCAAGAATTCCATATTGTTAATTGACAGAGCTTGAAGCGTTTGCACACGTTGTCCAGATAAAAGTGCAAGCAGCATGGTTGTTTTCAATGTTAACATTTTCAATGTAATAGTACCAATGTCACGTCCTTTAAGCCATTCCAAAACCCGAGAAACATCCCATACTGACTTGTATCTGGGGAGCGATGGTTTTTCATTAAATACTCCCCTCAGTAAACGTTTCACCAAAGGATGATCTCCCACAGTAACATGTTCTGCATCCGAAAGAATCACCACATTTGATATTGCTGATCTAGCTGTATTTATTGCGGAATATCCCAAATTATCTTCAAAAAGTTCCGTCAAGAATATCAACACATTGTTCACATCAGTTCGAAATGTATCAATTTTCCGTCGATCACAGAACTTCTCCCATTTACGTAGGTAGCATTCATATTGTTTTGAAGTTTTGGGTCTCCACGACGAGAACAAAATTTTGGTAACATTTTCCGGAAGCTTTCGGTTTTTGAATGATCTCCCGATAACAGACAGACTAGCATGTCTAACTTGTCCCATATTTTGTGGACATCGTTTCTCGCAGGAAGCTGAAGCAATGTTTTGCTTTTGGGAACGAATATAGGATGTGCTATTAGCATCTTCATTGCTGTTGCATAATAGGGTTGTGTCGGCCAATTTGGTAATACTAATATGCCAATTGCTCGGTCCATTACCATTTTCTGTAGGACTGCTGGTATCACACTGAAAGGTGGAAAACAATACAAATTCAAACCAGCCCATGCTATTGAAAAAGCATCAACTGCATAAGATTCAGGCTCTGGACGCCATGACACATATTTTGATAATTGACAATTATTACGTGTAGCAAATATATCTATTTCTGGCACAAATTTTAATTTTGCAATTGCAGTTTTAAAAATGTTTTGATCAAGCATCCATTCATTTTCTTGTTTAAAATGTTTACTTTCAAAATCTGCGCTTTGATTTAATTTTCCTGGTATGTGTGACACTGTCAACCAGATGTTCCTATCATATGCCCACATCCAGATATGCCTGACCATTGCATTACATTCCAAAGAATGACTGCCGCCTTGTTCTCGAATATAAGCTACAGCTGTAATATTGTCAACCAAAACATGTATATGCATGTTATTTTTGTCATTGAATAATGATTGAAGTGCGAAATACACAGCCTGCAGTTCAAGAACATTAATATGGTGATTTGCCTCCGTTTGTTTCCACGGACCACCTGCTGATAAATTGAGCGATGTGCAATTACAACCCCAACCCAGCGTGCTAGCATCAGTTTCAATCGCTAAATCTGGCTGACACCTTGTAATGGGTGCTTTAGAGCCAGAAATATTGCTTAACCACCAATTGAAATCATTTTTGGCCTGTTCCGAAATACTGACAACTTGGTCAAACTGACCTTTCGCTTGTTTGAGAGCAATGATTTTCTCATTTTCTAATTGTCGATAGAAAAGTTTTCCATGTGTTACTGCTGGAAAACTAGCCACTAAATTGCCAATAACAGTGCACAAATCTCTTATTGTGTTCTTCTTTGATCTTAAAAAACTATTGCAAATTGATATGATCTTATCAGATTTATTCTTTGTGATTGACACAGTCATATCAACCGAATTCAAAATAAACCCTAAAAATTCTAATTCCTGAGTTGCAGTAAACACAGATTTTTCAGGATTAATTACAAACCCATAATCTCTGAGTATGTTTGCAGTTGCCATCACATTTTTATTGCATGCCTCAACTGTATCACGGCGGGTGTGACCGGTCAACAGAGGATGTTTACTCCTCCATGGCACCTGATCCTGCCTTCGCTTTCGTCGAAGGTCCGTGTTGCCCTACACTCGATTTTGTATGTGTTTTTTGGACTATGATTACGTTTCATACTTTGTTACTTCGCCATTTTATACTTGTAAATAAGTGTCATCTATGTATATGACAGACTGATGACCCATCTGTCGAAGGTGAGAAAATAAAGGTTTCAAAACCTTTGTAAATAATCTCGGACTCATACATAAACCCAATGGACAAGCTTTATATCTATAAAGTTTAGATTTCCAATAAAATTTTAGATACCGCTGATGCTGATCAGCAATAGGTAAGCAGTAATATGCATCCTTAAGATCAATAGAAGCCATGAAGCAGTTTGGCGTAATCATTCGTAATACAGAACACAGTGAGTCCATTTTGAAATGGCGATACTGTATGAATTGATTCAACCCTTTTAAATTGCATATCAAGCGAAATTTGCCATTCTTCTTTGGTCGTAAAAAGATGGGTGAAACAAACTGCTCACTTTCTTGAGTGCTTTCAATAATTACTTTTTTATCAAGCAATTTGCCTATTTCGCTATCAATAGCAAGGCTCTCTGTTCCATTAAATTTACATTGTTTTATAGTATTTTCTTGAACTGGTTTTGATATGAATTCCAATTCAATTCCAGTCACTATTGTAAGTATTTCTGAATCAGACGTCATCTGCGTCCATTGATCATAAAATTGCTTAGTTCTGCCACCTTCAAATTTAGAAATATCTTTTTCAGCATTTTTAATTGTCATTTCTACAAATTTTGAGAAATCATTTGATTTGTCATCTAGACTAACATGCAGCCTTACCTTGGACAAAGGTTCTAAAGAGCTGTTCTGTAACTTTATGATTTCTTGAACTTTTTCTGGCTGTAGTTTTTCTTCTTCCAATGGTCGTTCTTTTTGAACCCGAAGCGCTTGCCGTTTTTTGACGGATATTCTCGTCCAACATTCTCAAGCTGTCTTACTTCTTTCAATGACTTAGACAAATCGTCACCAAATAACAAAGATGTTATCGGAATGTCAGTGTCAAATAAGCCTGCGTGATCACTTTTGAGAACCGGTCTGAGTTGCTCCCGACGTTGCATTGACAAAGCCGTGTTTGCATGGCCTAACAAATAAATTGCATCTAAGCAATTTCTAATGTCATCACCATGTTTTACACTATCAGTATTGAGCAAGGACTGCGCAACACTTAAAATGGCTCATGCACTTTTGGAGACTACGCTTTGAATATTCATCATGCGCAAGTCTCGCTTTTTAGTAAAATTTTGTTTTTGCATCTGGCGCCATATTTCTTTATTGACCCTTGGAACAATTATTTTGTCACAATTTCTAGGTCTTTTATGTATTTCTTTCTTTCTCTTGACAACTTCCATTGAAAGTTGTTTGCTAAATGCTTTATTCGTGATATTGGCTAATTTCTCTGCCACTTCTGAGCCAACGTCCTCATCGTCCTCGAGTAAGGACTCCATTTCATAAAAAAGCGAGTCGCTTTTAGACGAAACAGTTTCATTTGATGATTTGCTTTTGTTTTCACTGGCAGAGCTCAGTAAGCTTTCTACCAGACCGTCAACATCCATATCATCATCATTCTCTGTATCGTCATCACTTCCCCCCTCCCCCGTTTCAGCAAACTTACGTTTGCCGGAGGTAGAAGGTTGGTCCGTAACCTGTGCAGCTGGTGCCGCGGCTGCCAAAGTTGTAAAAGCAGCCCCCATGCTTGTGATGCTTGAAGCAACACAATCCATGGTTTTCTGAAGACCACTCAAAACAGACATTATCTGTTTAGAATTTGATGACCCATCGTCATCTGTCCCCAGTAGGGAGTCTTCATCTACATGACCAGTAGCCATAATTGTAAAATACTATGTGTAGTAAGTACTACGTGTAATTAAACCAGTCCCAATTGAAACACACGATGCGTAGTAATTATAATTCCGAGATAACACATCCACACTGAAGCCAAGTCAACAGCGCACTGAGGTCAGCTTAGCTTGCGCTATCTCATGTGGTTCCGGAATGTCTTGACAGTGATGAAGTAGAATCTAACTTGGTGGAGGCAGTTTATGCTATTGAAGCGGACTATTTTAAGCGTAAACTCACCAAGTTAAATTATATCGATAACCTAGGTCAAAATCTTCATTCATTATAATTTAATTCAGAATTTGCATTTAACGTTATTTGATGAATAACTTGCGAGATAATAAGGATTTTTCATGAGGCGGACGGTTTTTGCCTTAGCAACAAAGTAATAACAACACCGCTCACATACATTGTGACGTCATTCTAGGACGTGATAATGAGCAAGTTACATTATGCAACAATAATTGATGTTGCTCAATCTTGTTTCAGCCAATCAAATCGCTTGTAACAAATAACATTAAATTATGTAATGATAACAAATAAGTTGCTCATACATTCATTTCTGCATAGCCAAAACTGACATATAACAATCCTCCAAAACATTGCAATTTGTGGATCCATTCTCGTCGGTGTTTGGTCATTACTGGGTGGAGTAAAGCACAAGCCCATAAACTAAGCATGCTTTTTGGACTTGTAGTACCGATATTCTGTTAAATCTGGAAATTTTCTCAAGTACTGATTTGTATGCATGTTGTCAACAGATAAAATCTGTCTTCTCATCTGCCATGCATCGAACTTTCCGTATGATCCAATCAATGCATCTTGAAGTGCACTGTCTGTTGTCTCTTCCACTGTCGTGTT
>CAJDSM010108323.1:69-17289 GCA_903981925.1 Ostrea lurida
CGAGAACCTCGCATAAAAGCAGAACAAACAGTAAGTATAATCTCTTCTTAAATAAGCGAGTGGTGCCTATGTTTCTGACTGCTTAATTCTTTTTCCAAAAAATACGTTACTAAGATATTTTTTGTCTTGCTGATGATAGAATCTGTTAGAATTTCTGCCTTTTTCGAGTGGGTTTTCCGCTCTTTTTACACAGCTTATTTTGTCCGGATTGTGGCTTGCTATGATGGGGTTCGGTCGAGGCATTAAGCACCAGGTTGATTTGTAGGCTTGATGAACCAAGGTAAAATAGTTAAGCTGATGCCGATAATATCCTGTGTCGATCAAATACACGTCTAGAGACGGTATTCTCACTAGTTCGTCCAAGTGATAATTACATCGCCTATTTTTCTCCGCCCCACGCTCGGTCTACCGGCGTGCGACAAATAGGGCGCCCGCTTCCAGAGTCGGCTACGGACGTTGCGGTCTTATTGAATAAGAAAATTGGGTATATACTTCCTTCATAATTATATTTATACCATTCGTGTTAATGCTTGGCGTATTTGTGTCAACCCGAATCCATACCGTATTGGATTTCGAGTGAAATTCTTAGTTATAAGACCTATATACTAGCCACATTTGACTTGTTGAGAGATCATCGCACAAGGGAGTGTTTTGCCTTTTATTTTCTTCTTCAGACATACCTTTGCCTTGAATCGTCCCTTATCTCACTTAGCATGCGGCAATGACGAATGTTTCGAACGAATTATCAAAGAAATAGGTGAATTAGTGTTTGCAAAATTTTCTCGTTTTCAACATATTTCCGTTCATCACACATGAAATTCGCTGTTAAATCTGATCTACAAATATAGTCAAGCGAGAATGTTCTTCCAGGTTTTTCCGGCTATATCTTCCTTGAAGTAATAAATCGATTCATGGGCTAGATTTTGCCCACCAGTGAAGCACATATGGGATTTATCAAGGTGAGAATGAATTAATGGCAAAAAGAATTGGTGACTTCATTTTCTTCATATTTTCCATTCATAATGTTAGTTAATCTCTAATGGCATGTGGGAAAGAGGCGGAAGGTTGAATCCCAACAATTACATGAAATCATTGGACGTTTATTAGCCTTTGTTAATTAGCCCTTGTAGGATTAAAAGCAAATATGATCCTTCTAAGAGCTTTTTTTTATTAGCTGTCTATTTAAACCATGTTTCTAATGCGGAATTACGGAAAAGACCAGTCTGCCTACTAGCAGAAAAAGGATGTTCGGTGTGTTTATATTTGATTTCTAATGTGTCCAAATGGAGCTACAGATACATCTATGAAGAAGTGATAGTTGGGATCTGATCAGGCTGTACGCTAACTTCTTCTTTCTACATTTAAATATTTATTTCCTCAATTGACGTCGGAAATACAAGATTTGAGCTAACTGGCACATCTATGAACTAATTCTGTTAGAATAAAAAGCACAAGATCCAATCATTCAAGGTTTGAGAGAGTCACTTTTTTCTCTTTACTGTCAAACTAGATTGGTAGCCAAACAGCGATCCTGTCCAATGGCATGGTCCGCGAAAGCTGTAGAATTTCCTCGCATTTAAATGGAAATAGAATTTGAGTTGCTAATCTTAACACTCATGGATTTCTATTTATAGGGCTTTCCCTTCTACGATCCTTTTCATAAACATCACGTCGCAAATTTTTACCACTTAAATTTTTCTAGTGCTGGTTTACAAATTAAGCAAGAGTAGTATCCAGGTAGTTTTGCCTTTGGATTCGTCTTTTCTCCAGATTGCTACAACTTGTGCCTATATATGACGCAATTTGCTACCATGCTGAGGCCTTTTTTGGAAAGAAGAATTTGGTTGATTTCAAGTGAAATACTCGGTTTCATTATAATCATTTCTTTCATCTACATAAAGATCCCTTCAAAATTATACTTTTTGCACTGTGCTCGTTGTAATTCATATATAAAGACTATTTCTCTTCAAAATCAGATATTCAAAACCTATGAATCCTTTAAACTGTTCTTGCGCCTATAAAAGTAAGCCAATTCAGACTTCCCAGGTGCTTTTGCCTTTTTCCCTTCAGGCAAACCTTGCGCAGGCAAGCAAGAAAATGCGGGGTCTTCCTTATTGATTACGAAAAGGTATTACCCGTGGTAGATAGATAACTCTGTATTCATATATTTTCCATTCATTACACACTTAACGTAGAGGAAACAAAGTACATTGTTTAAATAAACGACTTAAGCAAATGATTTTCTATACAACTTTGGAAAATACTAGATGCATTTCGTCGATATCCGGTCAATTTATTATGCTTGTCGCAGCAGAAACAATTGGACACAATTAAGAATGATGCGTAGTCTTCCTTTGAAAAGAATTAGTGAATATTTTCATGACACAATATTTTATCAAACCAATTCTTCACGTAAACTTTTTAAAATGTTGTGAGGCTACAAGTGTTTCTTTTACATCTTGGCAATAGTTTTGTAATCATGACACCGTGTGAATAGAAAACTACCGCCATCCATCTCCGCAAAATTATGACTTTACAATGAATTAAATTTAGTGAAAAAGTTAAAACAAAATGCTCGTTTCGTGTCCACCAATCTCTCAATGAAACTTGATGTTATCCTTTTCAATCTGGCAATATATAGTACAACTCACTCTAATTCAACCCATCTAATGCCATCCATAATCAGTGGACTTCGTAAAAACTAGTATTATTATTGGTTCTATCGTTTTTTGATTTCGACACCACCCTGCTATGGACTCATCAGTGCTAGTTTCATAACTACACATGGGAAAATTTGTAACGAGTGAATATACGATTAGTTGTGCCCGCGCGTCACATACGCCAGGACATTTTCAAGGCTCCGTAATGTACTCATATAGGCTGGATAAGGCTATGAGATGCAAAGGCCCCCGCACTTCCGGTGGACAAGGTTCTCCACTGAGTAAACAAGTTACTACTTACAATACGTGTATTAGCGATCTCTCTGAACTCTTTTCAAAGATAGTTAATCTCTGTGGTGCATGTGAGTTACAGGTAGTAATGGCTATATAAGTTCGGCTCAGCTAGGATATACTGGTGTTTCGATTTGCTGTAATTGACTTAATTCAATAGCTATCTACTGTAGATGTTACTGACATTCGCGTTGCTTTGTTTTATACTAGTCTATCTAGAACAAGATTAGGTCATGTAAGATGGCGCCCTGTAGTAGGATTGTAGTCACTGCTTATATCACACCGCACAACTTGTATACCAAAGTAGACGTGGTCAGGGATAAACTCATGTTGTGTAAGCATTAAATTTAGAGAAAAATCGCCATTCTAACCAAGTTTGCGGATAAGCAAGACAGAGAGACTACCAAGATTAATCATAGTCATGTGCTGATAGAGGAGTGCCAATATGCAAGTTAATAAAGAGAAAGAACAAACCTGTCCAGGTGCTCCTGCTTTACTTGTTGTGCATGCTACCCAGATTCTAGCCTGTTTCACAGAAAGAGAAACGGGGGTCCTGGAATGTAGCAATACAACATCCTATGCCATTGAAAGACCACGCAACGTTCTTCCTACATAGAACCACATGCAACGATTAATAAAGCTAGATCATGGTCACTAGTCGTTATTGAAGCATTATGTCCTCAATTTCTGTATTTAGGACGCCTCAGCGGAACAGGCTAAGCTGGAAACAGGGTTTTAATTTAATTGGTTCAGTCAGCCTAACCACAAATGTCTGGTGTCAAACGCGACTTGGTCAAAAGTAGACATCAAAAACGCTAATACCTAGCTTAATCACTGGGGAATCCTGCTCATTCTTATAGTTCATGCACAGATAGATTACGGTTGGAGTTGTGAGTTTTTCTCCCAACTTATATTGCTCTGTTCGGTATACTGTCTTTCAAGGTCAGTTTCAAAGCAAGCAAACTCTGTACTCACAAGAAAGCTACGTCACTAGTCACTGTACGTTCCTTTCGGATGCAGATATTTTTGTCCTGTGTGTTACCTGTTATTTTCGCGCCTGTACATCTCATGATCGCGTAATTAGACGTATTCAACCTATTTTTATTGTCGCAATTTATAATCGCACTCCATGCCCGGAGTCACAGATAGCCTCATGTACCACGTATACTTAGGCTTCGGATTCTATATATAATTAAGTTCATAGCATGGTCTTATATTAACCTTCCACCTTATATAATTCAAGTTACTTGTGCAGGTCTAATCTACTATCGAATCGGACACTAGAGATTCGCGGAGAAAATCGCTTTGTAGTGTTCCCCCAATTAATCAGGCTGACCGAGTGGCTGTACATTTCGGGCGACTGTGGTCATGGTATTATGAGTCTCAGCAGATTATGATTTGAGCCACCAATTAACAACTGTGGGCTTTTCTATCATATGTTGTAAACGATTACTGATATCGTGCAACCCATATACGTCCACGAGAACTTAAAGCAAGGACTATTCTTATAAACGATTCTTTTTAGTGTGCGAAGGCCTTCTTCCGAATATATACGATACATAGACTTCACTGTTGTATTGTATTGTCTAGATGATGATGTAGGCGAGTGGCAAAAGTAATCAAAACGAAACTATTCGACAAGATTCTCAATAAATTTATTTAGCAAGTCCCACTAACAGGACTGTTATGAGCAAAAAACCATGAAGAGTGGCAGATACAACCACACGGACCCCTGTGAAAAAAGGTAATTTAGCACGAGCCCAATGTATGCATCTCTTAGCTGATAACATTAATGACACAACGTATAGGGGTAGGTTTTGGATTGTTGTTAGCTTATACTGCAACATGAATCATTCTCGCATGTAAACGAATATGCTCCAGTAGTACATCGAACATTGTAGAGATTTCTTATCGATGACTACCCCAAGGGAGTCTCGTCTTGTCGCACTAAAGCCGACTTATAGCGCATAAGCTGCACTTTAGTAAAGAGGATCAACTGAGCGGAGATCCGTTATACGATACTTCCAACTGTCCACTGGGGGTTCAGAGCTAGGAACCTTAATTGTACATCCCTGCCCCTGGGCGCACCAGATTGTGTGTGGAACCTTATATGACTCCCGCTGACCCCCACTTGGCGCGCCACTACTGTAGACCATCTTCACGGTTTGTCACGCTTTTCAAGGTCTCATATCCCCTATCGTATGAAATTACAACAGTCGAGACACAATTAAGTATTAACATACGGTCTTAAGTATTTTAGAGTATTACCCTTTTTTTCTTACGAGTCCGATCAGCCACCTTATTTTGTTTACTTAATTGGGTCCAGAGAGTAAAACATAAGTATTGTTCATAAAATGTAGCGAGGTTACAGGTCTTTGTGGTACGGTCTTTGTTCATAATTTTATTTGGGTATTGAATATTAAATATAGTATCACACAAAAGGACCACTTACAGCATTCATCTCATATGCTGGTGAAAAATTTATATCACGATCAAATCGATAATGATATGGCTATGCTTGCACTGGAAATGGTCCGTATAGATTGTCCATTAAGTAAGATACTTAGTACAACTCAATTGGCCACAGCAATACCAGACAATACTTTCCCTGTATGCCCGACGTTGTCCTAAATTTTTCTGCAAATAAATTTAGCCTGGATTGACAATTACTCCTAACACAAGCCATAAATTTTTCTTTTATCTGGAAAACACTCACACGTTCATCACAAGAGTCGACCCTTCAAATACTGTTTGAATTGTCCCTAGCACTACACTACTCCAGATATCGAAAAACAAAATATATTTTTCTCCACGACAGAATAGAAATACAAATCTGTAACTAGAGTATCAAGAACGAGACCTACAGTAATACCGAATATCCTTGGTGACAAATAGAAAGATACACTAAGCCTTTCACCAAGACCCAAAGGCCAGAACAATATGGATTTACCGAATTCCTCTTACATGTACATATTCTGAGTAACATGCAAAAAGACAGTTGATGTTTGGCATTTAGTTCACAATGAATGCTACTGTCCTGTTCAGAATTTACGGCTCACCGAGGTGTTGCTATCTCCAGTTTTGGTGTTATCTTGCTGCGTAAAGTATAGAGTAGAGAATCGAGAGCACTGAGTATCATGTTCTAATTTTCGAATCATGGAACTGCTCTCGCTACTCAGTCATGTAAGGTGTCTAATTGTTTTATCTCGCTATTCAATCTGCAGTGTGCACACTCCTAAGCACGATCTCAGTTGAGCCACATACCCAAAAAAGCCTCCGCACTTGGTCGAGTAGCAGCTCTCAATATATGTGCTGCCCTTGTCACTGTAATATAATACATGAGAAAAGCCACAACATTGAAGGAAGGCACATTGTTTTAATCATGACTATCTTAGAATTCACCACTACTTTTACGTTGAGGCCAATAAGTTTTAACTACTGAGTACAATGTTAAAGTTAATAATCAATACCAATCAGGAGCACGTACATTGCCGAGACCAAGTGAGTACATAGCTCTTAACACTTTCGCGCCGTGTATAAAATGGAGTTTCTTTGCCCAGGGGCGATGCCGTAATATCTATGGAGCCGACATTTCAGAAAATGAACGTCCAGTTCGCCTCATCTGAATGGGATTTGCGTGTGATGGGAACCAGATTGGGTAAATAGAGTAAAACGATACCCGCCCAAACCTTGAGCAGCATCACCTACCCCCCGTTGTGGTGCATTTGTGTGGGATGTCCCTTAAACGACTCTCCTGTCCCTGGGGATTGTGGTGGATACTTCCTTAAAGACTCGCAATGTGGCCACTAGGAGGGCATATTGCTCGATAGAAAACCTCATTTATAAAGCCTAACTCCTGACACACCTTGCGGAGAGACTGTTAATCCTCATTAGTCTTGGACAAACCTTCTATAAATATGGAACATACGGCGTTGCCCTGAGTATGGGCGCATATAGTGTTGGAGATAGAGCCATGAGATGTCGCTTTAATTTATAATTTTAGCGACCCGATCCTGCATGCCTCTGTGTGGAGCCTCATAGTGGAAACCGTTTAATGTGGCACTCCCAAAGCCCTGTGGGAGTTTGATAGCGGTAGTCAGTATAGACCTCTATGAGATCTACAGATGGTAGTGGGTTCACAAAGCCACCCAAAGTTTTTACATACTGGAACTAAGAGTGTTAGAAGACCTTTTGAAAATAATCATTTAGAGAAAACAACACCGTATCAATTCTGAGATAATCATAAGTCGAAAATCCCTCAAAAAGGTGTAATTCAAATATTGAGTAACTTAGTATGCGCCGGCTCGAGCAGCAAGGACAGAGAAAAGTTTCAGTAAGGGCAGATCCTCGTATTCTGGTGCGATCTCCCTGCATTCGTCAATTTCTTGCTTTCCACAAACTCAAAGAGGATGAAATATCTTCCCTGCATCACTTACATGGCCTAAGCCAGGAGAAGAATGACTATAACGCGTACTTGCGACGCCATCGTATGCACGCAGATGGAATGGATTATGAATCAACTTTACATCCCTCATCGGTCGGTGTGTCTCATTCTAGAATCGGTTCGCATCCCAATATAAAAATGACCATGACTAGGTGACGTTTATATATTTATGGCTCTCGTGAAAGGTGTAGGATCGAAAAGTAAACGACAAAGGCATATTGTCATTAAGATCTATTTGCTTGCGAAACAAGAAAAGACATATAAGTTAAAACTAGACAGTGAGGTTAAGTTGTCGAGACCAAGTGAGCGAGTTGGGGTTATCCACTCCTGACATTACAAGACTTGTAGTTTTGCTCTGTTATCAAGTCAGAGAAGATACCGTCATATTTATAAACAATTATCTTCAAGTTCTGCACACCCTCACATTCTCAAATATACTTGAGGTCGATCGTTGTACTATTACTTAAAAGATTGTCTGGGTTTTGTTCTGTGAAAACTAACTCCGCACAGGAGAACTAAACGAGTCTTCGTTCCACTTTCACACGGCTACATGACAGTGGTTCCGACGATTTTAATTGGGTGGAATTATACTAACTTTAAACAGTTATTGGATTATCTTGTCTTCGATTTTCTTATGGAGTGCGTGAAGATATATCTTCTGTTGGAATGTATTTTGTTATAGTTGGGTCATCTGAAATAGCGCGATTATTCTTGATAATCTGCCGATGCGATATCATAGGTCTGATATTATTTTGATCTCTATACTAAATTGTGTTTTGAACCACCCCCACTCGTTGCTTTTGTAAAGTTGTTCTGAGACAATTGCGGTCGCATTCGACAATTCTTTATTGGCTTTTTTGAGGACTACTTTAAAACACGCCGCAGGGATTTAGATCACATTGATTATTCGCATCCTGCGAACGTCTACTGCCAGAACCACATACTGACAAACTAAATATTCGCAGAACTCCACAGACCAATAATTATCACTCACATAGCTACAGTTAGATTCTCCGTAATCCATTTATGTAATTGATGATTAACCTATATACTCAATATTTTTCTACCCATAATTAGCGGTGCTGAACTGTTGGTCACTTTAGGCATCAGTCGCTGCAATGGCAATATCGAGCGACAGTTTGATCTCGATTCTTGGTTTCTTCTGTCTCATTCTTATAATTTTGATGATATCATTGCTGGCATGAGTTTTTCTTTAATTTGTCTTTTTATATTAACGTGCTCGAGTAAGTAGCAGTGAAGGTCACTTGATGACTTAGTTCCTCCAATCCACACAAACGCATATAGACATTCGTAAAGCTTGATCCTCAACATATCAACTTTTACACTTCCTAACGGACGGACGGTAATATGTTTTTCCTTGTATTTAAAGTAAGGGTTAATGTGTTATTGGTTTTTTTATTACAATTTTTGCCTTGGTGGGTAGGTTTATCATGAAGTTCCAAAGTCATGTGGATGCTCATATTGAACAAATGATATGTGGGTGAATCTCAAAAGGTATAATTCTAATACGGACAAATCGCCCGCTTACTAATTTCCATCAGGGGTGTGCCTCTTGGAATGTGTGAAACTACAGCTCTCATGCCTAGATTCGGGGTTCGTCTATATTAGGATACCTAACACTTCGGGACTCGAAATTAAGTTCAGATACCATTCAATTTCTTAAGTTATGTCAGTATATTTGAGGTCATGTGTTTTTAACTTGTTAATGGGCATTTGATAAAAGCAAAATAGACCTCGGCCCGTAGCAAAATCCAATCTGGCTCGGGTAGTACGACCCCAATGCACTTCCTACGGATCGGAGCGATCGATTCTCATATGTGGTCCTGGAGCCATAAGCGCGTATTCGTTGACAGGGGTGAGACGAGAGCGAACAATTCCGTTGTTTATAAGATGCTCACGTCAACCGTGGTGATAGGCACCGTGCTCATCTGGGAAGCTGTTATGTCCCTCTTAGACAGGTATCACCTCATAGCAACCATAACTACTACCGCACTTCTATCGTGGTTTGTTACAGGCCGCCCGATCTCCGGTGTTTGTTTCCAACTCTTTGTACCTACCATACTTAGAAGATCGTGAGATGGCATCAACTGTTCGCTTGGTCTTTTTCATCCTTTTCATGCTAAGAAATATACGTACATGCCACATATGATTGAGTGATGACTTATGGCATAATTTGGAATGGCATTAAAACGCTAATGCCTGAATAAACAATATAAGGGGTAATCGTTTATCTACATGACACACGTATGTATTATATTGTGGTTTTAAAAGCTAGGCAATATAGCACCTTTGACATAAGAACCAGCCATGCTACATATCACCCATGTGGCATTATCTTTTTCCAGGTTTTTGTTGCGTAAGTTGATATGATGATTTAATCTCTAATCGGTGCTCTCGGGAGTTTTGCCTGTGTTTTCTATTCCCCCTGTGCGAGCCTTGTGGGCGAGGGCATAGACAGATACGCACACTAACGTAATTGGATAACATCACTCCATATTTCGAACTCACACTCAGACCCATGAGGAAGATTCTTTAAGCTGTCTTCAGTTCCCAACACTCTTAATGTTTATCCCGAAACTAAGGCCGATTTGTCATCAAGATTATTCTCGCTATTACTTTTGTTTACCGAGGCGTAATAATTACCACACATCTGCCGTTAATGCACTTACGCACTCCAGCCTACCTACATAACGTTTCCGGTCTCGGCTTGAACATTTTTTTTTGAATATGCCTAATCAGATAAGCAGCCTATTTTTGGCCTGTTCGGAACTGTTTCTCAAACACCTGGCTTATAAGCTGCCACAAAAGTATCATCCATGTCAAAATGTTTTCATATTCTTTGCCCGTTTATTAGTCATGCCTCGTAACTATTTTCGTAAGTAAGCCATGTTATCATTACAAGTAATAGCTTTGACACAGTGCTTAGAAAGGATTAGATACAAAGTATCTGTATATTGCATCTCTTTTTTTAGAACGCATTTTCAAAAGCCCACATATCATATACAATCCAGACTAATCTTTTTGTTACTAGCTGTAAATAACCATCAAATCTCCAGTTACAGGTGTAGAATAGTCCAAGTAGATATCGATTCTCTGAGTATAACGTAAAACCTACATATATATGTCAGTTTCACAAACATACACATTAATCACAGACAGATATGAACAAGGAAATATTATATTAATCTTCATAATCAATAATAACGTTTCTTATCGTTACTGTCAATTATAATAATAAGAATAGTATAGATTTCCCAGATATGCTGAATATGCTATTTTTAAATAAAGAACGTTCAGAACATTGAACACCAGTAACACAACTCTAATATATAATTTAGGAAACATGAGTCACTTTATTTCTAAGTCGTTTAACAAATATGAGAGATAAGAAATGGTTCATACGTAAATATTTTAGGTGATAATCAATAGCGACTATTACAATAATTGATAGATGGTGTGGAGTAACTGTGTGTCATTAAGATAAATTCTATCAAATCTAATCATGTCGAAAGTAGCTTACTAAATATAAGCTGCACCGCCGGAAATGGTTGTTTTCTGAAAATCATTAGACTTTTCAATTTCCGTCATAGTATATCCTCGAATCTCCTTTCGCTATGTCTCCTTGCATACTACTTTCGCTCAAATTTTTTCTATTTAGTACATAGCGAGTAAGAATGGATAGTATCTGTATACCATGACTGGACTCACTCGTCATCGTCAAATATGACTAGAATTTCTTAACTGAGAATTATCCTCCTTAACGATCAAATCGAGCATATCTGGAGGTCGTGGACCTGTTCATTAATGCACTTTTCTCAAATTACAGTGGATGTAACTTTGCTGGTATCAACTGAACGTAGTTCATCTACTAGTGTCTACTATGTGATTTAACGTGTAATTCTGGGAGAATCGCTATTACTGTCTCGACGAACTGAAAGCGAAGTGAGAATGCTACACGAAACACTGTGTACTCGGCCACGTATACCGCGTGCGGATGTATCGAGTTCATACAACTGCTTATGATGACATAATAACTATAAAGGCAATATATGTTGAATTATGGACTAGTCATCATTGATAGAAGAAACTCTGATTAAGAGAAATTATTAGGTACGCTTGACGAATACTCGGATTATATTTAATGTATTGGATTTTCAGGATATTAATGTTGCGCCTAAAACACATTCGGATCTTTATTAATCCTACCGGAGAGTATCCTATATAAATGAGGAGCTGAACATTCATTGTGTACATTTGTCCCACCGGGCAAGGTGCGTTCTCTACAGATTCTCAGACGAAACATAAAATTCACAGGGTGGTTCAGACAAATATCTAAAAGGAGGGATGATCTGAGCGGGTTTACTAAGGCAGTATTTTGCAAGACAATCTTTACAATGGCAAATATGACTAGGTCTCTTACAATCCCATTTCTTATTGATCGATTTCTATCAACATCAATGTTTCAGTTACAATTCAATTGTAAAATCCACCCTACTTTTTTTTTTTTCATAAATGCCTATCATCCTTTATAATTATGCCTAATACTTATCATAGGAAGTTACAATATAGTTTACTAGAATATTAGGCCATTTTCAATTCTTCTTAATTGTACTCGTGCGTTTTTGTACCACTCATAGAAAGTGAATTGGAAAATAGAGTGAATATGTAGTAATACTTTTTAGGACTTTCTTTAAGGTATGTATTCGTTAAGTTTTTAGTGGCTTGAGCTTCGCATATATTTCTAGATATTTGTTGGCTAGGTAAAGGCTTTACAGGTAAGCCTTGTAATTGGCGTAATTCTTTCTCTCCTTGGATTAATTTGACTCTTGTAACATCTGTATTCATCTATAATTTATCGTCACCAACTTTTTGATAATTCAATTTCAAACACTTGCTATATTGAGTATTGCATATGATTCTGAGCTCCATTTTTAATTAGATGATTTTCCTTAATACAAAGTTTGTGTCATCGCTACATATGTACTGTAGTTTCTGTATTATCCAAGGATCATATAGTATTTGGATCATTCTTTTCTATAGGTGTTAAAATTCTTTTATAATTTAATCATCTGACTCCTGAACTCTTATTTCTTCAACAAAAACATTGTATATAAAGCCCAGTTTCCGTCTTTTCAAACAACTGTAATACTCATGGTGGTACAATTTCATTTTACATAGGAAAAGTAATATGATCAGACCAACTTTAAGCATTTGAATGTTCTAATTTGGAAATCTTCGATGTTTTTTTATTTACATTGTATATTCTTGTTTGTAGGATTTAAATTTTTTGTCTCATGCGTTCATAGTTTTATAATATGTAAAATCATTAGGGACGCCTTAGCTTCTGCACACAATGGGGACCGTGTCTTCTGCTAGGGCTCCATTAGTATTGGTGGCAATATTATAACATTCAATTGGTCATAAAATATACTTTGAACTTAGAGCTTTTTGTTTTCTTGCATACCACCCGACTGGTTATGCAAGTGTCAAATATTAATCCGTCTCTGAGAACCTATGCTCGTAGTTTAACTTCTTTAAATTTCCAACAAGGGTTGTATTGTTTGTTATACAACATTAATCGAAACTGTTGTATTGTGGTGTTCTAAATTCCAATTGTTCGTTGCACTGTGGATTAGTGTCTTCTCGGTCATTGACGATGACACAAAGCGATAGGAAGGATTTGATCAAAATGGAGACTATTGGCTGACCTCAAATCGTGACAGCATAAATATCAGATCACAAGTGATATCATACAGATCCGGAATAAAGAGGGGTAAACAACCTAAAATAATGGTTGATACTCACTAATTAAATCATTTTATCTATTTTTAGAGATGCTAGGTGACACCCTAAAATCTATATGAAAGAAGGTAGGAGTTCCTTAGTCCCCTTCTACACCGCCACTTATCCTGAAACCACCGCTGGAAACATACCCACGTTCTACCCTAAGACTGAATAGTAAAGGCCAAGGATGTCTCACTAAGATGCCGGTTTTACAACATGAGAAAACACAGTCGTTCCCCTTCTATGTCAGCTACGATATCACATGCGTTTAGTAGAACCTTAGTGCCCCGGCCCTCTTGGCATGCCGTTTCTCAAACGTCGTCTGCCCAGTTCTCACTCGAGCAATTCCAGTAGGCAACCAAAATGCAAATATATGATAAGAGAAGCACAATACGGGCACACATCTCTCGTGAGAGATTCTCGTGAAGAGTTGACCACACTGTTTAAACAATTGACTGAGCAGCACCTATTTGTTTTTCAATGGACCAATAACATACGGCTAAAAAAAGAGAGCCAAATACCAGCTGCTTACCTCGTGGGCTGAGGTAATCCCACAAGTATAAAGGTTGCTATAGCGGTAACAATATCCGGAATAATTGATATTGTGCCACAACTACAGCAATAATTTGATCTTTTGTTCTCGTTACTTGCTTCCAGTGATAAATGCAACGAACATATTTTGTTAGATTTATGTAGTTTATATCCGCATCCTCAGAGTGCACCTACACTTGAATTGAAACAAAAATAAAAGGAGTGATGCTGTCATGCCTTTATACCTATGTTGAAGGCCACGCATCAACTAAAGTCGTCTGTAAGATGACGCTATCTTGCACTGTTGATTTTGAAAAGTCTCCTTCATTTTGGATGAGTATCTGTTACTTTATACTAAGGAATCTCCATCCCTGTGGATTCTATTCGAATAAATCTTATCCTCTCAAACATTTCTTAAAAAATATTGGACCCTAGGAGATGATCCTTATGAGTCTTTTAACCTTAGCAAGGTAGTATCGGCCAAACACGTAAAATTTTACCCTTGCCGCTTGGCCAAACACGCCTTTCTTTAATTGACGTACTGGACTGATGAGGATCACCTGACTTGGCGTGGCTTCTGGAGCCTCTAGCATTACCCACTTCTGCCGCACACTCAGGTAATAGTAAACATGTAGAGAATACCTTGTACTACGGGCTCCCATTCCTCAAACATCTTGCCAAAAGTACTGACCTAGAAACCTCCCCTAACACTAAAAATAAAAGTGAACATTTCTTACAAATCAATGCCATTAAGAATTTCCAAATAAACACTGATGACGTATACCGTATCAAATCTTTAATTTTGCGTGCACAAAGCAATATAGAAATACAATGTTCAAAAGCACTTAGTTTTTTATACAACTTCCATCTGAAAAATCTCCCAGTCCACACTTTCATCAATAGAAAAGTTGAAAAATAAGTTTTCGAAACAGACACAGCGTAATAATAACGAGTTCGGCTTGACTGAAGTACTGATATTCACAGGGACTTGTCTTCCGAATTGTGGAAAATAAAAAAGTAGCTTAAACGCCCCCTTGAACTACTACTACATTTTAACCAACACCCCCTAAAATTAAATCAAAATAATACAAAAAAAGAGTGCACGGTACAAAATATGAGAGTCCAGAATGCACAATGTATATACTCAACTTGATAAGATTATAAACGCTGAAAATTTATAATACCTTTATCTATATCAATTTTTTAGTAAAAACAAATTTATAAAGGCGAGGCTATATCTGTTCAATATTGAAATGAAATAGAAAAAAAAATGTTCTTAATTCCTATAATAGGAATAATTATTGTTGATAGCAATACGAAATTAGAGTGAACATGCGTCATAAACGACTTTTTAAAAGTCGTTGTATGATGATTTACAATCTCCGGTCTTAGCACTTCCTTTCGGTTGTGATTGGTAGAAAATCCATGATGTGAAAATTGTCTTAATTCCCATTGGTTAAAATGCAGGGAGATAATTTTTATGTGATCTAATTTACGTGCGAGTTAACAATTAAATTAGATTTTCAATCTTTAAAAAAATGACCAAACGAACCAAGAAAATTGCAAGTAATGGAATTGATACACGACTATTACAAGGCATTTATATATTATCATTCAGAGAAATTATTTCATTTTCTTGCGTGAAAACCAAAACACATCCCTTATTTTGTTTTGTGGTGGGTGGACTAAAATTATGGTGGATCTAACAGGGGTGGGGACAACACATGACTTATCGGATGGACTTGAAACTTTGTTGTTGAAGGAGAAATGGGTCCAATTATTTTCCTTAAAGTTATCGTGGACCGGATAGACTGCAAACTTTTGATGTGCATTTTGCCAGGACAGAAGGATCAAATTATTTTTCTACTAGTTATGGTGGATATAAGTGAGGCCGGGTGTGGATGTAAAATAGCTTGTGGACACTTATTCATTCAATATGGGTTTTCATATAAACCTAAAACTTTGTATAATGCCTTATTGCCATTTATAGATCTGCATATTGTCAGGACAGGGAGATCCATCTATTTTTCTACAAGTTATGGGGGGGGGGGGGTCTAAAGGGGTGTGAACACTTATTCTAGATATGACTTATCGGATAGCCTTTAATTTAATACTGATACCTACATACTAAAATTGACGAATGTATTAAGTTAACTCGAAGAATTTCTCTACCATGTGCATTGTCTTTACTTGTTTATGACCAACAGGGCCCTGATTCGGTACATGTAACAATGCTATTCTAACACGGTTGTACAAGTTGCACAGTGTAATATAGGGAACAGTGATTTTTGATCTTGTGAAGAAATGCATGTTCTTGGAATAGGGTACTGTGCGGTTTGTAAGGATAATTTCATTAATGAAATAAAAGAGATAATTCAACTTCACTCTTTAAAGTTGTTGCTAAAGACAGTCAGCTTTTTTAAACAAACGACTTGTTAAAACGTACAAACGACTTTTTTTAACGTGCGTGTCAACGATATGAATATACGTAGACTGGATTGCCTGCCCTTGATTCCAAACGCTCCGCTAGGAATTTCAAGGACAGGTAACCACCCGGGGGGGCTCAACCTCTACTTTTTGGTACAGACGTCCCGCTGAGATTTTCAAACCACCCCCCATAAATGTATTCAATATTTTTGAAACCATACCCATTCATATATTTGCGTTGAAAATTCTGACCCAATCATATATTTTATACCGAAATTGTGACCTACATGTATTCATGTATAGTTGCCGCCCATTCAAGTAAGTGTATATTGTAATTATACCCGGGTTTTAGTTATATTTCGGGAAAAATGTCCTAAATATTTTATGATTACAAACCTTATTAGAGAATGAACTCCAGCAAATAAATTGGCATATTAAAAATTGTCTACCCATTGATATAACAGATTGATGAAAATGGCACCCCATTGATATATTTGACTTGTCAAAAAAAGCGACCCATACCAGCGGCACGTCTGTGTATAGCAATATATAAGAAGAGGTACCCCCGAGGGTAACCACCATGCACCTACTGCAGTTTGATTTGCGCGTCATAGCAAAGTTGCGCACACTAATAAATTATGGGACTGACAATGTTTGGCTTAAAATGGGGGATCAAAGAATGTAATACAAACCATGTTAAGTGCATTAATCCATTATGTATGTGACATTGGCACTGATGATTGTATACACTAAGTGCAGTATTTAAATGTTGACTAGAAGCATGTTTTTAAATACACTCTATGTACACTGATGACATGTTTTTACTTGGGGAAATAAACGACTGCATTGTGCTCTATAGTCAGGCGCCTTATCAGTCAGCTGTATTCTAATCCAAGCAATTTAAATTGATTTAAATAATGCTGAAGTCGAACATCGAACTTCTTTAGCTCAAACGCCACTGAGGATAACACCTTTCTAAATATAGATCATCTCATCATTTCTATTGCCCGTGACGCGAAACATGGTGGTTTCCTGTCGTTGATTTAGCGTGGCGCCTTATCA